>JAOPTO010002046.1:0-42622 GCA_033822845.1 Tetrapedia diversipes | reverse complement strand
AGTGGATATGATTCTGGGAAAATGTGAAGAGTTTGTTTCTAAGGTGCGAAAGATAAGTACTTGAGAAAACTTCGCAACTGAGGAATTTTGGGTGAACGTTATCGAATGCATCGAGTGAGAAAGATTCACAATTATAAAAAAAGGAAACGAGTGTTTGGAAGAATATATGACGGGGAAACTGCGAGTGCATGGCAGAAAAAGCATGATTGTGAGAGGAGCAAGCATGTCAAAGTTGTTAAGTTGAAAAGTTGTTAAACCAACGTTACTATTCAACTATTTTAAATATATCTAAGAACTTTATTTTGTCACACTTACACGGGAACCCTTCCATCTGAAATAATCCTACATATATTTCTAATATCCGTATATTAGGAAAGAAGTATACAGTATACAGAATTTGAAACTGCAGAGCTGTGAGGGAAATAGATTAGGGTATATTCGTATCGCTCCATCGTTGAAAGTCAACAAAAATTGCTAAGAATAATGTTGAAAGCCTTATGATTATGTAGGAATGCGATCGAGTGGATATGATTCTGAGAAAATGTGAAGAGTACTTGAGTTGAGCGATAGCCGTGTGAACGTAGAATGTTTGGACTCGAGTGTTTTTAAGGTGCGAAAGATAAGTACTTGAGAAAATGTCGCAATTGAGGAATTTTGTATTGAATTATTGGAGTATTGGACGATGAAGGCAGAAAGTGTTTGACTAACGTAGAAGAAAGGTTTTGACTGTGAACGTAGAAAAAGTGTGATTCTGAGTGTTGAAGTTGCTAAGTTGTAAAGTCGTTTAAGTTGTTATTATTAAATTGTTTTAAATATACTTTTATTAACACTTTAATCACTTCACGTTTATTTTTCACACCTGAATTCCATGTTCCGTTCAACAAAGATAATTTTATAGGATTTTCCTATAGTACTGTGTTTTTAATTGTTGTATTTTGTTATAAAGTTGCACTTTATTTCGTGATCACTTTAGATTGATCGCTGATTGATTGCTAGGTTAGAAATCTTTGATGATTAGTCTGTGATAAACAAGGAGTTTTAACAAGAGATAGAAAGATAAACTTCGATCGTTCAGAATAACTATTGCGTACATAATTTTCATTTCAGAAAATTAATGATTAATAAACAACTTTTCACAGATTTAAAGTGTGTTTTATTACTACTTGTATTCTATAAAATAAAAATCATCAATATAATATGTTTGTCTGAGAGACGAATGTTTATGAATAGTGTATCTTCCACGCATGTTTATGAATCTAGGATTAATGTAATTGGACAAACATTGTAATGAGTATGTGTACTCTAATTATCGAATGATGGTGTATCTACTGGATGGTAATACAGAGCATTAACTAATTACCAATGCATTACCAAGATAAACATAATAATACGATAATAATAAATATTACACGGCAAATCAGCTGACGACACAGCTTTTTCTATTTATGAATTACACCACGTTCCGCTTACAAAGGAATAACGTATCCTACAAAGCTAAAACGATTTCGAGGCGAACAAAGAGAAGCTCCCGGCGACAGTAGCCAGCTAAGCAATTCAAAGATAGCATCGATCCCTCGAAACCGAGCTCGAAGCAGCCTCGAGACTTCAACAAACCGAACCATTTGATCTTTCATTGCGCTTTTCCCGTTCATCGGTGGGGCTCTCCCGCACTTCCGGCTCCCTTCCTCCCGTTTCCCGTGTTCCTTCCCTTCCTTTTTTTTTTGCCCAACACTGGCAACGACCGAAGTATCTCGTCTCGAATTCTACCGAACTTTTCTGCAGGCATATAGGTGATCGTTGGTCTCCGGGATCCAATAAATCGCCGGCGCTCTTCCACCCTTGGGCGCACCCTTTGCCCACTTTCCGCTCGTGGCTTATTTGCACTCCGTTTCTCCCTTCGTCTCTCTGTTGCACGATTATTCGTCCGTTTATTTCTTTCTTTTTTTTTAATTTGTTATTTAGAGTCGCGTCAACCACTGATAGGGTTATTAGCGACGATAACTAAGTATTGGGTTGGAGGGAAAGTTCTGTCGTATTTTAAATAGGCAGATAATTTTTCTCGTAAATAAAAAGAACATCCGGCTAGTGACTCATTGGGAATTTTTTTTGTTTTTTTACCTGCTGTATAATATAAAAGGAGTCCTTTTTACCGTTCATCGTTTACTTGTGATATTTAAAGTGAAAAACATGTCAGTAGATAAAGTGTATTTACGACACTGCATTTTGTATGAATTCCAAAAAGGAAGCAACGCATCGGTTGCATGTAAAAATTTATATGCGGTATTTGGAAAAGATATTGTAAATGTTCGTACTTGTCAAAGATGGTTTAGCAAATTTCGTTCCGGGGATCTGAGCCTCCAAGAAAGTGATCGATCTGGACGACCATCCAAGATCGATAATGAGGTTTTGCGATCCATGTTGGAAAATAATCCACATTTAACAAGTCGAGAAATTGCAGAAGAGTTTGGCATTCATCGTACAACTGTTGGAGATCACATTAAATCTGTTGGGTTTGTGTTAAAGCAAAGTGTTTGGGTTCCACGTAAATTAACGGAAACGGAAAATACGACAGAACTTTCCCTCCAACGCAATAAAACGTTATAATATGGAAATCAATCTCGACACGAATCATTTCGCGACGAAGTAAAATGTTAGGATAAATTTCATTTTGTTGATATTTTTCTGTTATTTTGTTTGGTACTTGTGAAGATATAGATTGGAATTTTAAATCAGACGTGTTCTGCGAAAGGAATTTTTGTGATACCAGACAGGATTTGTTAATAAGAGGCACGGTTTAGTAAATGACAAAGTAAAATATGAAGTATGAAATAAATGCACAAATTATTAAACAACTTTAAAGTTTGAAATTAAATTTATCTATTGGGTTGTTCGGAAAGTAATTTCGTTTTTTCCTAACACAGGGCTTAATTGTATTTTTTCATAGTCAACTTCACACTTAACCCGCATGGTCAATATATATTTTGACAGCATATATAGCAAAGCTTGCTTTCGAAAAGTTTCGATTGATTCTACCCAGTAGTTTTTGGTTGGTGCCCTATCAAATATGGAAAGTAAAAAGCAACATTTTCGGCATTTTTTACTTTTTTACTATCGAAAAGGTAAAAATGCTGTTCAAGCAAGGAAAAAATTATCCGTTGTGTATGGAGAAGATGTATTGACAGAACCCCAGTGCCAAAACTGGTTTACAAAATTTCGATCCGGCAATTTTGATGTTGAAGATGTATCACGTTCTGGAAGGCCAGTTGAGGCTGATGAAGACACAATAAAGGCATTAATTGATGCAAATCGACGAATAACAACTCGTAAGATCGCTAAGAGATTAAATTTATCGAATTCGACCGTTCATGATCATTTGAAACGCCCAGGTTTAATCTCAAAGCTCGATATATCATAAAAAGAAACGAAATTACTTTCCGAACAACCTAATATACACAAAACTGTATGTACAAAACTTGCATATATCACGTTAGATTCGAGAAACACTCAAAATCATACGATGTGCTATCATTTTGTCGCGTACTGTAGAACAAACTGCGTGCAGGGTCCCTTTCGCGAGCAGGACTGCCAAAGTCAAACTGTGTGTTGGCATTCGTGTCTTTCTTCGAGTCGAACAGAAAGGGGACGAGGCAGTGTTCGTTGGAGGGGAAAAGAGGTAGTCAAGAGGAATTGTATCGAGGATGGGGGTGGAAGAGGAACAGGGAGCGCGTATGGGTGAAACAAAGACGAGGGGAAGCTTAAGCAGAGGAGAGAGATGATCTCATAGAACCGTGGGGAGGGTGGAGGGGTGGGTGGCGTCTGGTTGAAGGGAGAACGTTGGGAAGAAAGATGGGAAAGCGGAGTGGTTGCAGCGAGGCGATAGGGTGGAAGGAAAACGGAAAGGCGAAGGAGAAATGTGGGTGAAATGCTGAAGGAGGGTACTAAACAAGGATAAGGAGATAGGAACCGGAAGGGGTTAGAAGGTCAACGGTAGAGAAGCTTCAGGATAAAATTCTGGGCTGAAAAAGGTTTTATGAAACAAAGATAGCTTCATGGAGGAGAAAAAATGGTACGAAGGATTCGAAACTAAATAGAGGGATGACAGAATTCGAGAAGGAGGGGTGTTTACAGGTCAACGATTATAGAAATTATTTTCATTTTTTGTAAAAGATAATACATAGAAGTGATATGGATTAACGAGCATATGTGGATTGTGTAAACAGAAAAAAGGAGGAAACTAAACATTGAAAGCTGTTTAGGACAGCTCTGGACAAATTTTATTTAAAGTAAAGATAGGAAAGTAACCAATCATTTTAATTATTGTATTATTTGTATTGTAAAGCTAGCATGTGATAAGTAATTTTGTTTTATATTAAGATCAAATAATTATTTCCATTTTAAATAATAATCTCAAATGAAACAATAAAGAATACAAGTACAGTAAAATCATGAAATCATTTCAGGAAATATTTGTTGAAACAAGAAATAAGATAAATTACATTGTTCTATTTAAAATAAAATTATTTACTTATTCAAATACACTTGCAACCAAAAAAAAAAACTACACATTATCTGGCACCTAAACAACAATTTTCTACACACAAATATAAATGGATCAGAATAGAAATGTGAAACACAGCAAATAATAAATGAAAGTTGAGAAAAATTTGTCGAACAATTTTTTTAATTGTAACGAGAAAAGAAAATTAGTGGTAGGAATAAAAAAGGGATTAAAAATAGATAAAGTATAAGACAGGAATACAAAAGAAACCAGCAAAGGATTAAAAAAAAATTCAAAATGTTTGATAGAAAAACTATCAGATTTGAAACGAAAGGACAAAACTGAAGGGTGAAGGATGGCAAGACGACGAGGAACGATGAAACGAGAGAGCTTGTAGTCAAGAGGAGCGACAAGGAGGGAATGAGAACAGGGTTGAGAGTGGGGGGACGAAGAGAATCAGCGCACAGCTACACCCCACCGCACCGTGGCGACCGCGGCAGTTAGTCGTTCGCGCACCTTCGTTCGGTGAGGGTTTCGTGTTCGGTGGTGAGTTGTCTGCTCGGTCATAGCGAGTGCAGGATCATCAGACTGTCATTCATCGATCAGCTGATCATTGACTAGTGGTGCATCGACCTGTAGCCGTTGACCACGTCGTCGAGGCGATCGACGACAACCTCTCCATCGTTGCATCTATTCTTCGTTCGTGACTGGGTGAGTAGAGCACAAACCGTTCTTTACTAACTTTCAGCGTTGGATATTTGCTGCATCATTTTGAGATGTGGCACACGCACGGTTAGGCGTGACACATGTACGAATATCGTAAAACGACGAAGTGACAGGAATTAGATAGGGACGTGACACGGATTCGAGGCTGGACGAAGATGCTGTTTTGACAGCGTCGTGTTTCACTTTCGTAGCTGGAGAATCGCGGTGCTGTATGGCTGTCGGTGTACACGGGGTGGGGGGAGCAGTTGAAAGTTGGCGTGGCAACATGTTTGTCTTGCTTGGAACAGGCAGCACACGAGCTACAGAGTCTAGTCTGTTTTCTTTTCTTTCCCTCGTTTTTCATCGGCATGCGAGAAAAGCAATCGATACCCGATTCTCGAGATGTAACCAAGGACGCGCCACGGCTTATCCGCAGCGACACGTTAGGAATGAATGAATTGCGTATCATGGTTATTGTTGTTATAGGTCGCTTTGTATCTCGGGCCTACTTCTTTCCTTTATTGCTTTGTGAGCAAATGGGGATTGTTTATTTACTCGTGACACAGATACTGTTTATAGGGTAGCACTACAGTTTAAGGAAATGCGTTGGTCAAGGATATATTTTTCCTATACTCTGTTATACACAGGTTCTTATTAGTTGTATAGAGAACATTTTAGAATATTATATTTTAAGAGAATATATTGCAATACAATTTTTAAATATTGAACATTACTGAATATTATTATGTTCATCATATTGTAAAATGTGTTATTTTATTTTATTTCAAGATATATTACATTTAACATATTATTAAATTTTACATATATGATATACATATTTTTTCTATTTTAAAATATGTTATTATATTCTAAAAGGATGTTAAAACATTCATTAGAGAAAAATGTTTTATGTGCTCTATAGAACTGGATAGAATGTTTATGAAAAACTAAGGGACAAGGTTGAATGTAAATTTCCAAGCATTGTTTCTTATTAAAAAGTATTAGGAATGTGTGTATAATATTGGATGGCTTTATAAGAATAACTGTCTTCATGAAAACCTGCTTTTTTTGCTCATGCAAGCAAAAACTAGGTCTGGACTCGACTCTTCTCTTGTTTCTATTTACATACACAGTGATCAATACTTAAATCTACTTACATATAATACATTATAATCCATGGGTAAAAACAGAAATACCATTGAACAAGAAGTGAACTATTTACATTCAATAGTAATTACAGTATTTTACTATAAAAAGAACCATTATATTATATCAGATTTGGAAAAATAAATTAAACAGATTGTTTCCAAGTAACTTTCTTTGTTTTAGTTAACTTTTTAAAAGAGGATATTAACTTTGAATAATACATAACATGTAAATAGTTCTGTGTAAGTAAGCCACTGGGAGACAATTAATATAACACACCCACAAATTATTGAAGGAATCATTTCAAGAAACATTTATTGAAATACAAAGCAAAATAAAGGCTGCTTTACTTAGTAGTGAAAGAAATAATTCACAAGAAAGGGATGTACTTTCTCAAACATCTTATACTAATGTACAATTATTTGTAAATAACTTGTAGCCAAGTAGGGTGAATAGAATTATATATCATTAAGTTTGTAATTATTCCTAAGCTATGTATTTTATTTCAATATAA
The DNA here is from genome assembly GCA_033822845.1 of Tetrapedia diversipes. NCBI lineage: Eukaryota > Metazoa > Arthropoda > Insecta > Hymenoptera > Apidae > Tetrapedia > Tetrapedia diversipes. Next base: position 35,759 of record JAOPTO010002046.1, on the reverse strand, counting down.
TGCTTTCTTAATCCTGCACTGCACTATAGCAGAGCACTATCGTTACAATCTTCTGAAACATCTCTCAACCCTGTTTGCAATCCCTTTTATGACGCGAACCAGACTATAATTCCCCCTCTATCGTGCTACACTGCTGGCTCTTTACAGTCTCTGCAGAATTGCGGCTTCGTCTCTTTCGCGGAGGCGAAACTATGCTTCCACGGTGTTGGTGGAACACGTCCGGAACCGTTCGGAATTGATGCGCGAAATTTTGGCCGGCAGCAAGCCATAAAAGTCATTGTAATTTGTGTATAAGTTCGTGGCCACGTGCGACCTTCACTAATGAACGATTCCGAGCTAGGTCGAACGTAATACAGAAACTCTGTTTTTCCTACTGGGACTGTTCGAAAGTGTTCCTGTAATTATTTCGAACACGACAGCTGTTCACCTTTCGCAACTTTCGCGCCTTGATAGACTGACCCTGGGTCATTTATGACTCACATGAAAATTTTCGTGTCGTATGTTTTGAAAATTGCTGTTCACTTTAAGATTGTATTTTATTATAGAAGCAATGATTTTCTTAAGTATTTGGAGAAAAAGAAGTTCAATTTAACAAGATTAAATTGTTTTGTTTCGTTTGTTATCCGTACAGTTTTCATGTTACATATTTAATTTCCAAATTCATTCATTGGGAGGATAAAAAGATGAGTGTCAAGTATTTTTTTAAAGGACTTTCTAGTGTCACCTACATGTTAGCATAGAATAAGATTACATCTATAGTAATTGAAGTAAAAACTAAACTGAGTACAGTATACATATAAGACAGAATATTGCATAATCGTAGTCGAAGTATTCCAAAAGAGTTTGAAGAACCTTGGAGAACTTAAGAGCTAACCTATAGGTTCAAGAATTTTCATCTCCAAGCAAATTAGAGACCTCCTTGCAAATGAAGGGCCCTAGAATACCAAAGGGTCATTGATTCCAATAATGCTCACTCAGAGTTCAGTATACTTCAATCTCTTGAAACTCAAGGGATCCATTTATTAGAGTTTCATTGGTGTCTCAAATTTCGCACGAACGGAGGACCCTGGGGTATCTAGGAGTCGATGGTCACGATAAGGCCCACCTCGGACCATTTCCGCCTTAATCACTGAATAGAAATCTGAGGAATTGAGGATTCCAAGGGTATCCATCCATAAAGGAACCAGAGATCCATTAAGATCTTTAAAGTTTGATGTAGCGAAGGGCCTTGCGGTACAAGGAATCATTAGTCCCAATGGGAGCCGCTCAGAATTCATTTTTCCCTAATCCCACAAAAGAAGTCGTGAAGCCATTCACACAGCAATCAGCGACCCTTCTGAACCTTAAGGTTTGATATAGCAGAGAGTTTTGCAGTATAGAGGATTCGTTGGTCCCAATGAGGCCCACCTAGGACTCTCCTTTTTCGAATCTTTAAAGAGTAGTATAGAAAACTTAAGGTTATTCATATAAAATGTGATCAGGGACCCATCAGCAGCTTAGGATGTGACATAGTGAAGGGACTTGCGGTGCAAGAGGTCGCTCGTCCCAATGGGACCCACCCAGAATCCATTTTTCCCTAATCTCCGAAAAGATGTCGTGGTGTACTCATTCGCAAGGAGATCTGGAACCTATCCGAACCTTAAGGTCCGATAAACGGAGATCTTTGTAATATCAATGGATCGTTGGTCCCCATGAGGCCCACCTAAATATTAGGACTCTTCTTTTTCGAATCTTTAAAGAGCAGTATGGAAAACTTAAGGTTATCCATATATAATGTGATCAGAGACCCATTGGCACTCTAAGATGTAACATAATGGAGGGCCTTGCGATGCTAAAGGTCGTTGGTCCCAATAGGGCCCATCCAGAATCCATTTTTCCCTAATTCCCGGAGTGAAATCCTGGAAACACAACAGTAACCATTTACAAATAAAGCAGAGCATCATCGGAATCCTAATGTCTGACGTAGTGGAGATCTTTGCAATACCAAAGGGTCGTTGGTCCCCATGAGGCCCACCTAGGTCTTATCTTTTCCGAATCTCCAAAGAGCTGTCCGGAGAATTTAAGGGTGTCGATTCATAAAGGGATCAGAGACCCATCAGCACTCCGAGATGTAACATAATGGAGGGCCTTGCGATGCTAAAGGTCGTTGGTCCCAATAGGGCCCATCCAGAATCCATTTTTCCCTAATTCCCGGAGTGAAATCCTGGAAACACAACAGTAACTATTTACAAATAAAGCAGAGCATCATCGGAATCCTAAGGTCTGACGTAGTGGAGATCTTTGCAATACCAAAGGGTCGTTAGTCCCAATGGGGTCCACTTAGAGTACCTCAACACATAGGACTCGCAATCTTATATACCATTGTTGCTTCAGATCATTGGACACAAAATCCTATAAGATGTTCAATGTATTTGATACCTTCTTGCCATCTGATTTAATCCTGTAATCGTGAGCGATCTCAATTTTTTGTCCATGTAAGAGCAAAACTGTGTTATTCGAGTATTATCCATACGTATACTGTAAAAACAGTTGGTATTCTCAAGATTGCCACTGCTGCTGTTCTTATATTATAAAAAGCGAATGAGAAGTGGCCCGGTGTCCAGTGGACGGATGTTAAACGAGTCTTTTTCCTGCACACGCGTTTATTCATAAGGGGAACTTTAATAAGGGGATGTTTTCTTATTTCGTAGCCGGCCGTTATTCGAGCGAATTTGCATACGGAACGAGGCAGGAAACGTGCAACGAACGCTCCCGGGCTTATTATTAATTATACCCGGGGCTTCCTAAACATAAATTCGTCTACGATAGTATTCCAACTTGTACAAATTTGCGGTCGCGTTAGTTCCAGGTCGTATGGCTCGTTTATATCTGAATGTATAGCGGAGAACAGTGGCGTCATTTTAACCGGCGATGTTCATCCACTTGAAACTAACGGTTTGTCCGCGTAAATTTTCCCGTTGCCAATAATCGTTTCAGCATGAGCATATTTACTGTTCACCGCAGCGAGTGGCGTTCTGATCTACAACCCGTTGCTCGGCAAGTCCATTTATAGTGATTCACAAATTAGTTTACGCGCATTCGACGTAATATTCCCTTTTTGGTAGCCAGAGGCGAATTTATTGTTTTGAAAATTTCTTTTTTTCTTCTAATAGAATCGGGCGTGGCTAATATTAAACGATTAAAGTTATAATGTAATGTATACTGTTTATGTTTCGAGAAAGATTATATTCATATTTGGGAATGAGAATGTGTAGGTTGTAGATAAGTGTAAATAGTTATGAGAATTGAATTATTTATTAATTTATTGTTCTGGAAGTGCTTCAACCCGCTTAGGTATAGCATTTATTGAATTTTTCACAATAATTTTTTGTAATTTATTTCAGTTTTACTAGAATATTTACTCACGATTTTGTGAAAACTTTTAATATCGCTAAAATCTATAAACTTTTATGCCAATTAAGTTTTTTATCTGCTATCTCAATTTATAAAATTGATAATTACTAATAGTAAATGGTTTAGGTGTTTTTAAACAACCACTGAGACATTCAGAGTGTACTGGGTGATTTCAAATTGAAAAATGTGAAGAAATATAATTATTAAAATTTGTTAAACATGCGACTTCTTACACATGATGTTAATATAAGGTATAACCACCTCGTTATCGTTTTAAAATTGCTTTCATACATCCTGAGCTAGGGGTATAATGAATTTTGAGCAATTTTTATTCGTTGACAGAGTTACCATCAAACAAATACAGTGATATACTGTGCGAAATGATTGCAAATTTTAAAGAGCGAAGAATTTTTAGAAGAGAGATTTTTAGAATTTGGAATTTTTTTGGAATTTGTGCAGAAATATGTGTGTCACTGTTGATGCAGCACATGATTTTTTCCGTACAATTTTTATTGTCCCATTATACGACGCAAAGGCATACTCGAGACGGTGATGGTATAAAAATTACTGCGATGACGATTTCTTTATAAGAGTTTGAAGCACCATAACTGGCTGACCTCGGGCCATAAAAATGTCTCGCAGTAAAAGCCACCAGGAGGAAGTTATATTACTTCAATACGAACGAAAATAATGGAACAACAAAGAGGAACTGCTTTCTCTTTATAAACGAAACGGTTTTTCTTGCTTCTTTCTTGAATTTGAACTTCGTTCGTTAACGAAATTTATTAGATGATTAACCCTTTGCACTCGAGAGGTGACCGTTAGTCGTTTAATGATACCAACTTCAAAAATTTTCAAATTCGAAATATTTACTATGATTCACGTATATTAAACTTCATTTAGTTTAGTTAAGTCGTATATTAAAATTTACACATATGACTATTTAACGTCCGGGTCTGAACTAATGTCTGAAAATTTGCGAAACTATCATATGCTAGGATTACGATGTCCCATGAGAGGGGACAGCCGAGTGCAAAGGGTTAACGGTCACCTCTCGAGTACAAAGGGTTAACACTAAAACACGACCAAATATAGCGTAAAAATTAAACATACTAAAGACTCTCTCTCTCGCTCAATCATCGAAAATCACGCACACCACATACTCTCTTTGTTTTCATTCGCGCTTACGTCAAAGATTCATACCACATACACAGACACAAACACACATACAGTGGCTCCAAAAAGTATTCGTACACTATGTCACAAATAAATTCGTTTAACCCTGAAATTTTGAGTCTGTTAAAAGTATTTGATAAAACTTTGTGGGTATGTAGATCGCAATAGTATTAGTATGAATTAATCTCTTCTTTTCATCTAAATGCCATTTTAAAGGGGTGAAACCAGCGTTCAAGTTTTTGAGTTTTTTCTCATTTTTGAAAGATAGCTTTGTAATGGTGCTTGATGAAGCAAAATCTTTCAAATAGAAAATGTTTAATTTTTAATACTTTATCGCTCTGTCATAAAGAAAGACCACAGGAAAGCTTGTACTCAAAGCGTGAAAAATCGCTGAAACTTTGAGATTCATTATCAGCCCCCTTAAAAGATATTTTGTCGCCAAAAAAATTGCTCCACGCAGAACACACCATGCTCTGTACACACCTAAAGTTTTATTGAAATCAGAATTTCAGAAGTAGATGAATTTCGATATAATGCAGTGTACGAATACTTTGTGAATACTGAATTATAAATGATTTTATGATCGATATTTCTGTAAATATTTAAATGACTGAATATGCTTTAAAATATACTCATTTTCAAGTTTCTCATATAATATGACGAAACAGTTGTTAAGTAGCTCTTAAAAAAGTGTACATATAAGAGAATTTCAAGATAGTGTTGAACGACGTTTTAGCGTTCACCGAAGACTACCAACGTGCAATGTGTCACTCTAATGCCGCGTCCACACTGCTGTTCGCGAACAGCTCGTGAACAGTTCGCGAGCTGTGCTCGCCAGCAGTGTGGACACTTTCGCGATCAGCGAGCAGCGAGCAGCGAGCAGCGAACGCCTCAGCGAACAGCGAACAGTGTTCGCTTGGGAAGAGGTACATCAAAGAAACTGTTCGCGAGCTCGAAGCGTATCTGGACGCGTTTGTAACACAGTATGTGGCAAAAGCTAATAGCGAACTGCCCATGAATTCAGAGCGAACAAGCTTGTAACTGTTCGCGAGCTCCAGTCTGGATATGCTGCATTTTCCGTTGGCGAACAGCTCGCGAACCGCACGCGAGCAATTCGTGTGCTGCTCGCGAGCTGCTCGCGAACTGTTCTCTTCTATGTGGACGCGGCTTAACGGAGCGGACTACCGTAACGAAAGGGTTAAATATAAAATACCATTATTCGAAATACGTCCGCTAGCATTTGCTCTCCTCCACTCAGACCGCCTCTTTCGATACATTTTTTCCCTTCGTTCGTTCGCTCGCAACATTCGTTACCTCCACAGAATTTTATCGCCGATGAACGATCCTCGTTAGGTGATTATCCTAACAACGCGACCGATCTCCGGTTAAACACCACGATGTCCTCCCTTTTTTTTTTTCTTTTCTTCTTTACGGTCAGCCTTGCTATCGGCTCGTGGAGAAAGAGTTTCCACGTAACTCGAGACCCGGCAAACGTGCACGAAGGGTCTAATGAACGGTCCGCACGAGGGTCGAATCGGAAAACGTAGTTCGAGGCTTGGTTGTCGCGCCGCTGGAAATTGTTCGTGAGTTATACAGAGCGCGTTCAACTATCTCTCTTGCCTCACGGTCTACGGGATCTATGTACCTTGAACTTTTCGAAGTTTGCGCCCGGCCGAGGAAGCGTGACGTGGTGAACAAGAAGTGGCGATCAATCAGCATTAAGGTCGGGGCTGTTTGATGAAAGGGGGCGCAAATGAACATGTCCGAGGCAAAATAGCGATAGATTTACCCGGGGGTTGGGTGAAAATAACACCGTGGACGCGGAGGATCCTTGAAATGGGACGCTTGGTGGCCTTGCACGATTAACCCATTTACATCGTATGGAAATACGAAAGAAAGGCCCAGATCACCGAAAAAATTTCATTTTATATTCAGCTGTAAAATTGTGTGAAAGTAAAAATTCCTACAGCCGTTTTAACACTATGCCGTCCGGCGACACCACAGTGGTGTTTCGCGTAAAGAAGTGGCTGGCGACAGCACATTAGTATCGTTTGCATTCCGTTGATGATCTGTGGGGTTTTGTTGCTAATTTACTTAAATGGGAGAAGTTATATACGTCACCAGTTAGTATTCATTTCCGAAAGCAATAAACGAAAACGAAGAAGTTGCGTTGTATGTACCAAAAACAAGAAAAGAAAAACAACAAATTTGATATGCAGGTCGTGTGGAGTTGCATTACATGTTGGTGATTGTTTTGCTTCGTATCATTTAAAAGAGAAATACTAAATAAGTACCAAAGAAAATGTAAATAAACAAATATATAAAACAAAGAAATTTTACATTTATTTACATATGTACATTTTTTGAATTGAATTTTGATTGAAAACTCGTGAGAACTACCGATGAGATTAGTAAAACTTGAAATTAAATCATTTCCCAATCTCCCCAAAAAACAGCCGGCGACAAGCGAAGTAACACGATCAGTTCTGCCGGCGTCAAGCGAAGAAATGGTTACAAACGGGCCGGACGGCAAAGTGTTAATTGTAATCTTTCCTTCGAGGCTTTTCAGAGTGCCGCCACATTACGAATACGTTTAGTTACCAACAAATTTCAGTATGCGCACAGCACCGGTGATTGCAGAGATAATAAAGAGAAGCAAACAGTTATCAGCATCGGTGATTGTCTCTGTGATCTTATACCGTTAGGGAGAGTGTTATTTTATTATTTAACCCTTTGCACTCGAGAGGTGACTATTATAATGACACTAACTAATGATACTAACTTCAAAAATTTTTTAATTCGAAATATTGATTAAGATTCGCTTATATTAACACTAGAACTACCATAGCAGTCAAAATGACCAATTAGTGATTATTCATAAAGCTTTCAAAATTTACTATGATTTTCTGCAGAAACTACAAATAAAGATTTGTTTTCTATGTATTCAATATCTTTTCATGTAATTTTCAATTTGATCTCTTCCATGCAAATAAGTACACTATGATTGTCGGTAGTTCTAGTGTTAAACGTCATTTAGTTTAATTAAGGGATATACTAAAGTTTACGTATATGACTATTTAACTAAGCTAATAAACAAATTAAGTAAAGTCTGAAAATTTGCGAAACTATCATATATTTAATTATATTTCGTTGGTAGGTTAAATTATAAATTATGCGTTTTGTATTGAATATTTAATTATAATGTTGAAATGCTAATGTATATTGTTGAATAATTAAAATAATCGATTCCTTCAATAGTATTATTATTAAACGCCCTCAGTCTCAATGTTTCTCGCAAAAATTACGAATACCTATATCTTTGCTTCGAAGATAAGTTTCATGGAAATTTTAAGCCCCCTCGCAAAGTGATTGTTTCACATTTTCCTTTCCTTGTTGCTTTCTTTTTCCGTTGCAAAGAGCAACGATAACGGTGACGGACGTTGTTCGTCGCACTTCCAGCAGTCGGGGAGTCCCGCAGATAATTTCAACTTGAAACCCATTCAGAACGCTTTCCCTGCGATTTTCCAACCGCTTAACTTGCCTTTTCTTTTTCCCCGTTTTGTTTCTGAAATTACTTGCCGAGCGCAACAGCTAGCTCTGGTTATCAACCCTCGGACGGTGGTCCGTTTTAGTGACCAAAGAACAGACTCTGGATCCATTCAAATTTAAATCTGAATTTCGTTACTTCTTATCGCAGTGATAACGCTTTTTACCGATTTATTGCTTAACAGTAGGTTCACAGGACCCATCAGTTTTACGGGTTTCGGATTTCACGAGCGAAATTTGCAAAAACAATTACCGTATTTTTCGATACATAACACGCACCTATTATATTGGTGTTGGTTTTGGTTTTAACAATTTTAATTATTACAATCGTTATTACTGTGTGACGTTTGGTATGTGTGTGTGAGAGAGAGGGGGGTGGGAGGATAAGAGGGGAGAAAATAAAAGGAGAGGGGAAAGGAGAAAAGAGGAGAGAGGATAGCGTGAGAGGGGGGATAAGAGGGGAAAAAAATAAAAGAAGGGTGGTAAAGAGAGAAGAGGAGAGAAGAGAGAAAGAGAGAGGGGTAGGTGGGACAAGAAGAGAGAAAATAAAATAAGAGAGGAAAGGAGAGAAGAGGAGAGAGGATAGAGTGAGAAGGGGGATAAGAGGAGAGAAAATAAAAAAAGGATGGTAAGGAGAGAAGAGGAGAGAGATTAGAGAGAGAGAGAGAAAGGCGGTGGGGGGACAAGAGGAGAGAAAATAAAAGAAGAGAGGAAAGGAGAGAAAAGGAGATAGGATAGGGTGAGAGAGAAGGGGGGGTGGGGAGACAAGAGGAGAGAAAATAAAAGAAGAGAGAAGAGGAGAGAGGGGGGATAAAAGGAGAGAAAATAAGAGAAGAGAGGAAAGGATATAAAAGGACAGAGGGGGGGATAAGAGGAGAGAAAATAAGAGAAGAAAGAAAACGAGAGAAGAGGAGAGAGGATAGAGAAAGAGAGAGTCAGGAGTGGGAAGTGAAAAGCAGAAGGGTGAACAAAGGAAGGAGCTAGGAGGAAGAGCATGCATATATACGTTGTGTAGTGTGAGAGTCTAGAACGTCCAAGAAAGAGTGCAGATACTGTTACAAGATTTATAATTAAACTATTTTACAATAAAACTCTCTAGTTTTACTACCCACGATTACTTCTGTCGCTCTCACTAACTACCTGTGTAATACATAACAACGGTCTACCTATACATATATATACGTACAAGGTAAATCTTCTAGACAATAGATGTCCCTTCACAACATAAACATACCTTATTATCCTAGTTTGCAGTTATTCCTAACAATAACAATAATAATCATAGGACACTTTCTACGATAGCACCATGCTTTATATTGCCCCCTCGTCTTAAACTTATGACCGCTACTGTACGTAGCTTTAGACTCATGGTGCAGTTACGTTCTGCATATCTTGTTATCAGAAATTACATCCATTTTTGTTCCCACGAGAACAGAGCCCTCGGAACGGATGATACAAATTTAATACGTTCCGTACTGGCAGCCGGCTGGCAAGAAATTTTGTTCGCAGGCCATTCCCGGTGAAAAATTTCGGATACGTTGCACGCTGGAGTGCGTCGAAAGCATCTCGTTCAGCTCGTCCGGGTTTCCGTACACGTTCCACTTTTACAAAAGCTCGTTCCGTTTATTTAATTCGTACGTGTAACCGTTGCTACGTTAATTAACCTGTTAACTCATGGTCAGATCGTTTCGTAGCCGGCAGCTCTTTGAGGGGAAAAAGGTTTCAAGATTAATACAATAGAATGTATTTTAGCTAGGCGAGTTAATTGAGTTTAATTGTTCTAGCTGCTATCTTTCGAGTTAAATAATCCTGAAAAGGTTGTTATGCAGACCGATCTAAGGCGAATGGCGCGGTCTGTAGAAATGACATTGTACGTTCAGAAATGACTGAAAAATGTGGAATAAAGTTTCCTCGTAGAGTTTCGTTGTTCTCAGGATAATTTCAAAAGCTTTTTAAACGCGTGTTGAAATTATAATAGAACTTAAAAATAAGACTACGCGTCTGACTATTAAAATTAAAATAAAACTCAAGAGTAGGACAACACGTCTGACCCCTTCGACGTTACATTTATTTCTGTTCCTTTTTTTTATATCAACCGTCTCTTCGTTACCATCTCTGGCTAAACTTTGCCGATTTTATTTAAATTTTCCTTCGTTGACAGCAGTCTAGAAAATACTTGATGCGTGGCATTCTGTGAGTCGACTCGCCTCACAAATGCCTTGAACGATTCTGCGCTAACACGCGCGGAAATTTTATTGTTCTCGTTTGACCAGTTTCACTGAGTACTATTTATTTTAACTGTACGGCTGTGTTAGTTTACACTTAGCCGACCGAATGGAGAGATCTCCCATATTTTCCTTGATAAAGCAGTGCCATTGATTCTATTTACTTGTTAGTTGGTCCTAAGCTGATGTTGAGTTTATTAAAAGTTGTATTTTGGAAAATTTATAAATGGTACTAGTTCAAGATTAACTAATAGCAAAAGCAAATAGAATCAATGGCACTGCTTTGTTAAGGAAAAAATGGCAGGTCTCCCCATTCGGTCGACTAAGTGTTAAGTAAGTTACTTGTGAAGTGTGAAAGGGTTAATGTAGCAGAGCGTGTTTTTTCTCTCACAGTGATTTAATTTTATATATAGCGACAGACTTATTATATAGACACCTGCTTAGACTATGGATCATGGTTGCAAGTAGCAGTGCCATTGATTCTATTTACTTTTGTTATTAGTTGGTCCTAAGCTGATGTTGAATTTATTAAAAATTGTATTTTGGAAAATTTTTGAATGGTACTAGTTCAATACTAAATAATAGCAAAAGCAAATAGAATTAATGGCACTGCTTTGTCAAGAAAAAAATGGCAGGTCTCCCCATTCGGTATTAAGTAAGTTACTTGTGAAGTGTGAAAGGGTTAATGTAGCAGAGCGTGTTTTTTCTCTTACAGTGATTTAATTTTATATATATCGACAGACTTATTATATAGACACCTGCTTAGACTATGGATCATGGTTGCAAGTAGCAGTGCCATTGATTCTATTTACTTGTTAGTTGGTCCTAAGCTGATGTTGAGTTTATTAAAAGTTGTATTTTGGAAAATTTATAAATGGTACTAGTTCAAGACTAACTAATAGCAAAAGCAAATAGAATCAATGGCACTGCTTTGTTAAGGAAAAAATGGCAGGTCTCCCCATTCGGTCGGCTAAGTGTTAAGTAAGTTACTTGTGAAGTGTGAAAGAGTAAATGTAGCAGAGCGTGGTTTTTCTCTCACAGTGATTTAATTTTATATATAGCGACAGATTTATTATTAGGTGTACAAGTTAATTTTAGTCTTTTTTTTAGCAGGTTCAGAGTTTATTTAAATTTTTATGCTCAAAGGTTAGTGGATGAAGTAATCTCCCTCACTTTCTATAACCTTTGCCCATCTTTCAGACAACGGATGTTTGATTTGAAGAAACTAGGTTGTTTTATTTCGATGAAATGATCTAAAAAACTGATTGCAATTCCTTATCATCAGAATCGTTGCTGTTGTCCAGGTCGTTTTTTATCCTGAAGGTCGAAATTTCTTTCTCAAAACCTTCGGTAACAGTATTGACTGGTGGAATGAGTTACAGCATTCTCACAAAGAGCATCGCAGATCGTTTCTGAAACTTCAGCAGCGTTTCGTTTTTAACTGAATTACAAAGAACACAAAATGACGAATGTGCTCTTCGCTGCACGCCGTCGTTTAAACTATTGTTTATCTAGATTTTGTGGACAAATCAAGCAGTCTTCTAATGTTTTGGAAAGCTAGATGTCTACACTATAGGTCTCTAAAAATACCGTTACGATATTCAAATTGTAAATAACGTTTTTCATCACCGAAAAATGAAAGACTAAGATTAACTTGTACACCTAATATATAGACACCTGCTTAGACTATGGATCATGGTTACAAATGATGCCTAATTAGACGCTAGCTGTCGTTATGTTCGATACACATTGTAAATTTACATATCGGTAACTATATTACCGATAATACATATATTAGGTCTACCGGAAAGTTCTGTCCGATAGTTTCGTTTCAAGTATGAGTATGTATAGGCATGCTCTTCTGAGTCATATATGGCTGTCTTTTTATAATTGCATTTATACACATGTATTTTTCGAAATTAGCTACAGTAAGGATATTTCATGTCATTATTAAGCTAGACGCGATCATGAAATCATGGGTGCTGATAAAGTTCATTTGCGGCCTTGTATGTTGTATGAATTCTAACAGGGTAGAAATGTTACCGAAGTGTGTTGAAACTTGTTAAAAGATTTTGGTGGAGATGCTGTTTCGGATAGAACGTGTAGGAGATGGTTTGAAAAATTTGAAGCAGATTATTTCAACCTTAGTGAGGCACGTTCTGGGCGGCCATCTCTAGTTCATGATAATACTGTGAAGACTATGACACGCCAAAATCCTTTTTTGACAACATCGGAGAACTCGAAGAAACTTAACACAGTTCAACAAATCACGAGTTAATGAAAGCACTCCAAGAAAAGAGGCCAGCGATGTTCAACAGGAAGTAAATCATACTGCATCACGGTAATGCCAGACTACATGTAGCTTTGGCGACACGCTAGAAAATCGCAGAGTTAGGCTAAAAATTCTTTCGCATTCACCATACTTCCCAGGCCTTGCACCTTCCGATTTTCGATTGTTCCTCTCTTTGCAAAATTTTTTGGCGGGAAAAAAGTTAAAAAATGAAAAGAATATCAAAACAGCGCTTCTTGAGTTCTTTGCCTTGAAAGGCAAGGCGTTCTTCAAAAATGGAATTTACAAATTGCCATCATGCTGGCAAGAAGTCGTAAGCAACGATAGAAATTATATCGTTCAGTAAATATTATTAAATGTATCAAAAACTGCATCATTTTCTTCCTCTTCATAAGCGGACAGAACTTTCCGATAGACCTAATATATACGTCCGTATATCCACTCGATTGCATTCTTACACATCAGCTGTCCACCGATTGAAAATCGTTAAGAAATGACTCGGAATTTATAAACGGATAGAGTACACGAAGTCACATATTCCAGGCGCCATGTGCGGGCACAAAGTAGCATTAAAGGATTACCGAGGGGGAAGAAAATTGTTCTCACCATATTTTCCCGCTGTCGATATCGTAAAGTGTCATTAAGAGTTGAAGAGAGCGGGAGAAAGGGAGAAAGAGAAAAAGGCGAAAGAAGCTTCGTCCAATACTCTCGGCTCAACCACGGAAACCAGGAGAAGCCCGAAAAAGGGTAGAAGGGGTGAAAAATAATTTGTCGGGAACGGGGGAAGCTGGCTGAAGTTCGAATGAGATTCGAGTGCTCGCGAGTGGTCGAAAGTATGCGACGGAGTTGTAAAAAGAGCCGTGGAATAAGAAACGAATGCAAAGTAGCAGCGAGACGAGAGTCGTATCCAAAGATTTACCGTGCAGAAGCCCTCGCTTGCTGTCCGTTTGTCTGTTTGTCCGACCCCTCTTGACGATCCTCCTTCACCCTCGTTCCTACACCACCCCTTCGTCCCCCCCCCCGTGCACTCCTCTTTCTCGCGGAGGCGTGCATTTATGTTATGCAAATGCGATTCTCTTGGTCCAGGGAAAGAGATACGTGCAGGACGGAGAAAAAAGGAATAGAGCGAGAGAGAGGGTGGCAGAGGCAGAGAGAGAAAGACGAAGGGTGGAGGGGGAGGGGTGAGAGGCGACATCGCGACCGGATGCCAAGCAGGAAATAAAATTCATGAGTGATAGTTTGACTTATTCCGAGATTTTTCAGCGTTACATTTCCTCCGTGGAAATTTGCTCTCGGGGTGTCTGCACTCTCTCACCCTGTCCGCGTTTCGCTCGAGGAGGGTCCGTTTTAATGCTGCGATTCTTCAAGATAAACGTCCCTTGCTTGTTTACTTACTTATGGATCTATCTTTTGTTTATTTACTCATCTTTGCGTTATGCGAATGTATGTTGTGGGAATGGAAATGATTGTGTTGGAATTTATTGGAGTTTAGGGTTTTTTGTCTTTTTTTTAATTAATGGAAGCTTGAGTTGGAGGTTTTAGGAAATTTTTGTATCGCTAAACGCAGGGCTCCAAAAATAATTTTTAACGATTTTGATGTGAATTTTATGGAACACATTTATCATAGTCTATTGAAATCATTTCGCTTTAAATAGATAAAGATAAAACCATCTTTAATGTATGGAAATTTTCGATATTTAAAGATATTTGTATGTGAACATTTCTACTGTTAGATTGAAAAACCCCACGTGAAAATGTATAAGAAATCTTTGCCATCTCGAACAATAAAATCTCGTTCATTTTCTTCGTTTCTTACCCCCGCTATCATTAATCCTTTGAGTGTTAAAGACATATATATACGTTTTCACAGGTCTATCAATATATACGAAAGCCGTAAATATACGTCCTCACGTATTCATCAATATATACGAAAGCCGTAAATTTATGCCCTCTGCATCTTTTTACTATAACATCTTTTACTGTTTTATCACTTGATTTAACATGGGACATAACATGTTAACCCTTTGAATGCTAAAGCCGTAAATATACGCCTTCACAAGTCCATCAATATATACGAAAGGCGTAAATATACGTCCTCTGTATTTCTTTACTATAACACCTCTATTATTGTTTTATTGATTAATTCAACATAGAATTTATTGTCCTGTGTAACATAGCAACTAAATATGCCATTATTACTTTGTCATTATTATTTTTAATCCCTAAGAATGGTATCAAACTTCCGGGTACTGTTTTGGTCACTAGTCAGTGGACAACCAGTTGTAGCGACTGACATACGAAAAACGCGCCGTCCATATCGATGGATTCGTCCGAGAGCGCACCACAGTCAAAGGGTTAAGTCAAATTGACTCGTTCCAGGCTAAATAGGGATATACCAAACATCCGGCAATCCAGTGTTAAATATCCCTTAGGTCGCCGGTTGCCAATGTGTTAAGACTGTACTCGCTGCGAAATGCGACCCAATATTTTGATCAGCGTTACGCAAGATCTCGTTAAGCCGCGTCCACATAGAAGAGAACAGTTCGCGAGCAGCTCGCGAGCAGCACACGAATTGCTCGCGTGCGGTTCGCGAGCTATTCGCCAACGGAAAACGCAGCATATCCAGACTGGAGCTCGCGAACAGTTACAAGCTTGTTCGCTCTGAATTCATGGGCAGTTCGCTATTAGCTTTTGCCATATACTGTGTTACAAACGCGTCCAGATACGCTTCGAGCTCGCGAACAGTTTCTTTGATGTACCGCTTCCCGAGCGAACACTGTTCGCTGTTCGCTGAGGAGTTCGCTGCTCGCTGCTCGCTGCTCGCTGTTCGCGGAAGTGTCCACACTGCTGGCGAGCACAGCTCGCGAACTGTTCGCGAACAGCAGTGTGGACGCGGCATTACGGTATCTATAATCGAGTAACGACCCCGTGCAAGTACTCAACAATCGATGCTGCAGTCACGTTTGAAAAAATCGTTCGTCGACCGCGTCGCACGGTCGAACCGTGAGAGCGGCGTCAAGCGGAAAACGGTCGTTTTAAAGTGGAAGAAGCAATTTGCAGGCCATCGCCTGTATTTCCATACCTGTCACAAGCAAACGCGTTGCTTACGTCACGGCGTGATCGTGATCTTCGACCCCGAGCTGCGCGACGGTCTGCTTTAAATACGACCTGGATAAAAAGGGCGGGACAGTCCGAGCGGGGGTGTGACGGGAGGGATGGCCGGCTATGAAAATTTATGAGGCGACCGTTGACGAGTCGACAGGCGATTAAGTAATTATAAAAGAATAGCCACTTATAAATATGCAGCTACACCCACGCCAGGACGAACGGGAAATCGGAGAGTTTGAAAGTATGGTCGGAAATTAAGTGAAAATTTATTTATTTATTTATTTATTTAGTATAACACTTTTAAAGCCTTTTATATAAAAGGTTTTAGAAGTTTTTTTTTTTATTGAAGGTCTTTTTTATACAGGGTGTCCCAGGTTTTAATGTTCAAACTTTGTCAGTGTATTCCATGGCACAAAGTAAGAAAAAAATGTTACATAAACATAGGTCATGTAGATCTTTATTATTATAGAATGACCAATTGGTTATTATTCATAGCAGCCTTATAAATTTACTGTTGTAAAGCTTCAAAAATTTACTCTGATTTTCTGCAGAAAATATAAATAAAGATTTGTTTTCTATAAATCCAATATCTTTTCATATATGATCTCTTCCATGCAAATAAGTACACTTATTTAGTAACACGAGGATACACCGTTGTCCCTAAGTTATCTCTAGTATTTAAAATTCTACGTTTTCGAGATATGTTAAACGACAGTTTAACCCTTTGAGTGTCTATATATTTAATATCCTTTCATATAATTTTCAGTTTGATCTCTTCCATGCATATAAGTAAACTATAATTGTCGGTAGTTCTGGTGTTAAGATCAGAGGATACACCGTTATCCCTAAGTTATCTCTAGGATCCAAAATCCTATATTCTCGAGATATGTTAATCTGGAAGCCTTTAACTTTATTTACTAGAGTTTAACCCTTTGAGTGTTATGGGAGCATATATGCGTCTGACGAATGTTGTTCGTAGCGATTATGGACGCTTATATGCGCTTGTCAATTTTTGTCTTCTTCGACTAATGACTTTTTCAGTGGTCATACATTTTGGCGTTAACCTTTTGAGAGTGCTATTGTGGTAATGTATAGATTTAAGGGTTAGTATTGTAAGATGGTACGTTTGGTGTGTGTCTGGGCGTGAATGTGTGTGTGCGCCTGTGTGTGCGAAGAGATCGGTAGAGTGGGGCCAAGTGTTTTGTCTTTTCGGGTCTCACTCGATCAAGAGTTGAAGAAGTCAGAAGCTAAGGAGTCAGCGTAGAGCAAAGAACTGTGTAGTTTACGAAGCACAGGCGTAGTTTGCGAAGCATAAGCGTAGTTTGTTATTTTGTGTTCGTTTGTGTCGTTTTAGTTTTATCAAATACACGTATATTTATCATTTTATTCACTTTTCTTTCTTTTCTTTTTTTCATTTATAACCTTTCCTATACTATTGAGCGCATATATGCGTCTTATGACAGTCGCTGGTAGAGACCATGGACGAATGAATGCGTTTCTCGATCTTCCGTTTATTACAACGCGATTGTCAGTGTACAAATAACATCGCAACCGCCACACGAAGCACTTAGGCCGAGAGTATTCAACGCTCAAAGGAATAAACAGTTATTTCAGCTTTTGATTCGAAAACAAAAAAGAAAGAAAGGAATAATGTGACAGAAGAAGCGATTCCTTCGACGATTCATCAAGCTTCCTGAGTGGAACACGAAGGTTACATTGCATAAAGTCCTCCTCGAAGCACAGCATTCAGTTAGCCATCCCCGATTTCGTTCTCAATACCGACTCAATTCATCTCAATCCGCTGGAGGCTTGTCCGGATTCATCTTTCACTCGGCGGCAGAAGGTCCGTTTCCAGGTACTTCCGTTAAATCTTCGACCTCCTCGGATTTCGGCAGCTTATCTCGCACTTAACGCCATCCTTCTGACGACAACGATATTCGAGTGCATGCATTATTTCCGATTATTTCTTCATTTTGTCTTATACTATCTCTGCTTTACCTCGTTTACTGAGTAAACTCGATGTAAACAATGCAAATTTTTAAGCTAGCGATTTTTAACCGATGTGACACGATAACACGACGTGTTATAAGCTAACAATTACGAATTAGGGATATGAACTTAGGGAGATGCACAACTTTCTTTTCGCATATTGTTAAATACATAGCGAGAAACGTAGTTATTTTGTTTGCCAATTTCGAGCGAAAACACTAGAAAGTTACTATATATTTATTATTTATTTATTATAATCCTTGCCTAAACGGCTTAGGATGGCTTCCGGTTTACAATTTGTCTTTTTACATATTTCATTCTTACTTCTACTTTTACCACTAATTACTAATTTTTATCACTTATTCAATTATAATATCTTTTTCCCTATTATATAGTTTACAACTTATCGTTTAACCTTATAATTTTAATTCATTTCAATTTTTAATTTGTTAACCCCCAGTAACTTATTTTCTACTTAATTCTATTATTGCCCATTTCTTTGGTTTTTGTACTTCTTCTATTTTCCCTCCCCACCTGATCCTTCTTCCTCCAGTCTTCTAACTCCTTCTGACGCCTCCCCCTTTCTTTGTTCTTCTAGTGTTTCTTCAATTTTTCTCTTAGAAAGTTACTATATATAAAACTGAGTCATTTCGGCATCCAAACGGATTCTGAGATTTTTGGTAGTAAAAACCTTTTCCGAGATTCGTAGATTTTCGATGATAAAGACCGTTTGCAGGATTCTTAGATCTTTCATAGCAAACACCCTTTGCAAGGCATTATTGTATATAGCTTTTCGATACTTCGAAGCTAATAGTCGGAACACCACGTGCAAGCTCAATCGTGGAGTTCTAATCAGAGTCAAACGTTATACTATAGGAAAGGTTATAAATAAGAAAAAGGAAAAGGAAGAAAAGTCCATTCTAACAATTTTAATTACCAGAGAGATTTTTTTGCGGACGGAGCAGTAAAGAAAATAGTTACGTCGCGCATTTGTGTTATAAAAACTAAAGCTGTATTTAAATAAGTCTTTCATAAAATACAACAAAATCATAAACAAACAAATTTAGGCCAACTTGACTTCTTAGGCTAGTATACCCATGCGTACCTTATACGTGTCTTTACGACAAACAAACGCCAACCGCAGCGCGAAAGTTGGGCGGATATATCCGACACTCGTCCGCAAAGGGTTAACCCTTTGACTGCTATGGGCGCATATATGCGCCCAGCGAAAACTATCGCTGTGGCCTATGGGCGCACATTTGCGCCCAGCACAAACCGTCGATATAGACTATGGGCGCGCATGTGCGCTCTGCGACGGCTTTGATCATTTACTGCTGTCTTACTGAATTTGCCAAGAAATTACTTTATCATATCCGTGTAACACTCAGAAACAACATACCTTGTTGCTTATCAACAAGAAAAATCTCGTTTATTTCGTCAATTTTCGCTATATCTTAAATTCGTTTCATCTGTTCCCAGACAAATGTTATTGTCGGCCGATGCGTATGTTTTATTAGTTTTCCTTGACCGTCCGAAGATATACACGAAATGTTCAATATGCTAATAAATACATTATAATTATCAAATTATGGCGTTTCAAAACTTTACCCTTGATGAATAAACAATATACATTGAAGATGAAAAGTATTTAAAAAATTAAAAAATATTAATTTTGGATTGGATAAAGTAACAGTAATTCGATTCTGTATTGTATTAAAATTTAATACACCGCCGAACAGTTTCAGATTGCTTGAAAAAGTATTCAGACCCCAGCGATAGCTATTGCCGGCTGCACGCCGTTGACGCGAAGCGTTTCGGCTCAGAGTATTCAGCAGAAATAATTTTAAATCCCACAGTTCGCCACTTATTACTTGCTTTATTTGTTACCCCGCTATCGTTTTACGTTCTCCATCCCCTGCATATCATCAGTTTCTCATTTCCTCGTTTATTCCCTACCCTCTGTGTCCCCTCTCTGTGGACAGAGCTGGCAGCGCTGAATTCGATAAGAAATTTCGTAGCGAAAGGGTTAACATCGATAATTGATCACGTGACAAACGCGTGCGACACTCGGTTTCAAGCGAAAATCAGAACGTCATCGTGCCTCGAACGTTAGAAACGGCCACTTTGCTCGATTTCCAACCAGGCCGGGTCTCGGCACGAGTGTGTTAAGCAGCTTCTTGTCCCAAGGAAATCGGATAATCCCGCGAATTCGTTATGCTGTCGGGGCCCTGCGCGCCTCTTTCTCCGTGGCGTGGCGCGGCGTGGCGAGAGAAGAGGTGATTTGCATAAATTTTCCACGGGTGGAAATGAAATTGCTCGTGAAGCGACGTCGGAGCCTCTTTCCGCCCTATTTGAAGCGTGCACTCGCAATCAGGACGCAGCCGACGACGTACGTACGTACGCGTATCAGCCCTGTACCCGTTTACCGAGCTTTCCAGCGCGCTAACGTTTCGCAAATAAGCCGGACGCGAGCGAAATTCGAATCTGTCGCGGTTCTCGGCAAGGCAAACGCGTTGCACCGGCTTCCACGCGGCGATTCGTGACTGGCGATTCACGTGAAGCTTATCTTCAGACCACTGTCGATAGCCATTGTTGGATTTGAATTTGTGAAAAAGAAGAAGAAGAAGAAGACGGAGAGGGATTATAGAGTATATTATATGAGCCGTTTATTTTGAAAGTGGCCTAACTCCATTTATCTTCAAATCGAGATATTTAAGGGTTTGCGTTTCAATGAATTTAAAGATATACGTGTAGGATACTATTGAGTCATACTGCTTAACACTATTCCTACCGACACTTCACGTACACCTATTCCTACCGCGACATTCCCACGTAATACAGACCACCAATTTTTTTTCAAAAAATAAACAATGAAAAAAGAACTGAATATTGAAAAATGTATTATACGTGTATTTAAAGAAAAATCTAAAGTTTAAAGGCGATTCAATTACGTTGTATCTATAAAATTCTAATCGAAATTTTGAAAACGGTCATTTGACCGGTCGTGGTAGGAATAGTGTTAAGTGTATCTAAGGGTGTTAAATTGATAGTTCCTATTAAAATAGTGGCAATTATTAAGTGAATAATATACATTTTCTTATCAGGAATGGAGTTAGGCCACTTTCAAAATTAACATCTAGATTCATTATAAAATTTGAAGGTGCCCAAGTTCATTCAACATGATTTAAGATGCTTCAAATTGAAAAAAACAATACTCAATTTATTTTGTATATCTTTACAACATTATTTTGTATATCTTTGAAGGGTTAAGGTACCTGTAAAATGCTTCCCCAATATAGCCAAAATCGTTTTAAGTTGCTGGTTCGCCCAAGTGAAACGACCTCCAGTGCAAAGGGTTAATATTGGGTTGGAGGGAAAGTTCTGTCGTATTTTAAATAGGCAGGTAATTTTTCTTGTAAATAAAAAAAACATCTGGCTGGTGAGTCATTAGGAATTTTTTTTGTTTTTTACCTGCTGTATAATATAAAAGGAGTTCTTTTTTACCGTTCATCGTTTACTTGTGATATTTAATGTGAAAAACATGTCAGTAGATAAAGTGCATTTACGACACTGCATTTTGTATGAATTCCAAAAAGGAAGCAACGCATCGGTTGCATGTAAAAATTTATGTGCGGTATTTGGAAAAGATATTGTAAACGTTCGTACTTGTCAAAGATGGTTTAGCAAATTTCGTTCCGGGGATCTGAGCCTCCAAGAAAGTGATCGATCTGGACGACCATCCAAGATCGATAATGATGTTTTGCGATCCATGTTGGAAAATAATCCACGTTTAACAAGTCGAGAAATTGCAGAAGAGTTTGGCATTCGTCATACAACTGTTGGAGATCACATTAAATCTCTTGGGTTTGTGTTAAAGCAAAGTGTTGTTTGGGTTCCACATGAATTAACGGAAACGGAAAATACGACAGAACTTTCCCTCCAACCTAATACTTTAAAACACAGTTTTTGGTGCATATTTTTTCACATCCCTCCTACTTTCGACCATTCAGCATTCGCACACGCTTTCAAGAACCTATTGCAAAGTATTCTGAAGAAAAATTTGTCTTCTAGACCGACATAATGCACGATCGTCGATTCCACGAGCTACTACTCGGTGTCCCGAGCATGATACTAAATGAACCGATAACGAATAACCGGTAATTACGTATCGTAATTGAAGCGACCGAAGAGCATCAATTAATTTGGCCCCTTGCTTGCTTTCTAGAGCGATGTTAAACGAGGGTGCTCCAGCGCCCGTTCGATGCTAATGAGTTATTCGAAACGACCACGCGGACACACGCGGTAACAAGGATTTGTGTTCTCTCCATGGAACTCGATCATCGTGCACGGGAATTTTCGAAATTCCCTCGCAAACCGAGCCCGCGATTCGATCGTTCGATTGCTTAATTACTGAACGTTTCTACGATATACAGTTACGACGCGAAAGAAGATCCGCGAAGTCTAGGTGAAACCAAAGTTTGTCCAAAGAAACCATATTTTCTCTGATACGGGCTGTAGAAATTGATTAACGCATGATCATGATGAAGAACAAGCAAAAATAATTTTGGTATTATTTTATTATTTTATTTTAAATTAATTGGAATTTCCAACGTCTATTTTTTTTTTATTGTTATGTATGCTTAGTCCCGCCATGATAATACGTGTTTCTTAATATGCCACAATGCAGAAATTTTATTTATATTCATTTATAATAATAATGGTTTAAAACAGAAGTGTACATTGTTTCTTTTTAACATAATACAAGCATAATTTCTTTTTTTTTCCTGTGGCAATTCAAGTTTAAAGGATGAAACTCCGTCCACTAAAGTTTGATCTGTAAATTGGGCCAGTTTTGGTGCCAGTTTACACGTGGCTATTATAAGAAATGGAAATTTTGTGTTTGCACAAGTGCTGTCTTTTGTCTTATACAAACATTAGCTGTATTATCTCAAATAAGCATGACGAAATATTCTTTTAAGCATTTTTGCAAAATTATTCGTTAGATTTTCGGCATTATTCAGAAGGACATTTGAATAGATTCAAGTATTTATTCGCACGATGCTTGATCACTGTTATAATTGGTACGGTATATTCAAAGCTGAACTATTTGAATTCAAAATACCAACTGTCATGTATAATAAACAACTGGTTCCTGTGCAAGCATATTTCTATTGGGTATACATATAATTAGCATAGTTTACGTATTTATGTTATCGGTATTATACAATTACGATGCGAGAGTTAATCGACAAACGAAATCATGTAATATACATTCCACATGAGAACAAGATATATAAATATCTACACGTTTGCATGTAAATGCACGTAAAATAATACATATACGCAACATGTATTAAATATAAAAACCGGCACTTTACCCAAAAAAGTGCAAAGTAAAGAATATATTTGTAAAGTTCTTTAACACCTTAATGCACAGTTTTCTTTTTAAAAAACTGGTCAAAAAAAATCTATTTTTTTTAAATGTAAAAAAGCACAATTTAGAACGTTGTCTTGGCAAGAAAATTAAAAAAATACACAAATATTCAAAATCTTTATTGTATTGTAAATTTTATTGTCGCTCGAATTATCTCGAGGGTGCACGTTAAGGGGTTAATTACAAAACGTATTTCTGTCAAAGTCTTAATGCCTTATTTGTTTTCAAATAAAAATATCTACACATCCATAGTCTAATAATAGTTTTCTCCAGCAAAAGATGAGTGACACCAAAGAATAGGATTAACCCTTTGCACTCGGCTGTCCCCTCTCATGGGACATGCTGGGACATGGGTAATTCTAGCATATGATAGTTTCGCAAATTTTCAGACTTTATTTCAGACTCGAACGTTAAATAGTCAGATATGTAAATTTTAATATACGACTTAACCAAACTAAATGAAGTTTAATATACGTGAATCATAGTAAATATTTCGAATTTGAAAATTTTTGAAGTTAGTATTGTTAAACGACTAACGGTCACCTCTCGAGTGCAAAGGGTTAAATGTGTATATTATTATATATTAAAGGGATGGGAAAGTGATATAATTTTTATCATTCCATCTCTGGATATTTTGCTCGAAACACCAATTGATTTTTATCGAAATTGAAGATTTGCACACTAAATGGCAAAAAATTGTTGACAATGAGGGTTACATCATTGATTAAAAATAAAAACTTGTTAAAAATTTTTGTGTTTGAATTTAATGTAAGAAAACGATATTACTTTCCGGTTTCCCTAATAAATACATTTTTATCGTTACTACGGTAAAGTATTGTTTATTAACTAACGATGAATATAAAATTCGTTATAGTTTTCTCCATCTTCTTGTATTCTCGACCAAACCGACATTTTTAAGATAACTAAGAATTTTAAATCGTTTTCGTCGCCCTTTCAATTTTCGAGCTGCTTTTTCTGCGTTTGACGCTTTCAAACTTTTCGAGGTTACTGTACGTATCTTTGAGCGGAATTCATCTATACACACGCGTCTGGCATTCATCGCGTGCCGCTTTTCTTATCCGTAATAACATCGCTCGAGAAAAGACGCTTTGCTTTCCAACATTCAATTTCATCTGGCGCCTCGCACAGCCGTGTCGCCTCGCCAATTACCATGATCCCCTTTGCGCCCCTCTTTCGTAACATTTTTTTCTACCAATAATTCCAACCCTTCTAACACTTTCGCGCGATAAGTATCTTCTTCAGAGTTTTCGTGTTGGATAACGAGCTTTTTGTAAGAATCCAAAGATAAACCATGCAAATCGGCGCTTTTTTAAGCTTCGACGTTAATTTATAATTATTCAGCACCGATAACAATGAAAAAATTGTACACCGTTATATTCGACAAACTCTTCTGTGTCTTTTAGGACCGATTAGAATTTTCTGACAGGTTTAGTTTTCATGTAGTGCCTCGTTTTTTTTATAGAAAATCCTGAATCTTCACGAAAACTCAGGTTTTTCGAAAACTGAGAAGCACTTGAGAAAACGTCGCGACTGTGGAATTTTGAGTGAACGTGACCGAATGCATCGTGTGAGAAAGGTTGGCAATTAGAAAGAACAGAAACGAGTGTTTGGAAGAATATATATAGGAAAGTTCTATAAAATGTAGTGTTAGATTTCGAGGTTTGGGGTTTTTAAATGTTTTATTCTTGCCAAACTTTGATTTACAAGATCTAACACGTAACGAAGTATAGAAACGAAAGCTACTGCGTCGCTGCTGGTGAAAAATAAAGTCTGCCCTAAGTTTCTTATTGTCTATATATATACCTGGGAATTTAGGGTAGTGGGGTAGGAAAAGTACAACAGGGAGAGAGAGAGGGTTCAGGAGTTGACGAATAGATA
Organism: Tetrapedia diversipes; assembly: GCA_033822845.1. Classification (NCBI taxonomy): domain Eukaryota; kingdom Metazoa; phylum Arthropoda; class Insecta; order Hymenoptera; family Apidae; genus Tetrapedia; species Tetrapedia diversipes. The sequence goes on along the minus strand of JAOPTO010002046.1, from coordinate 10,699 downwards.
TGGGATAGATGACTTGGATGGATGAGTAACGGTTCAGGGTTTAGGACGGATGATTCGAAAGGATGAGTGGCGGTTCAGAAGTGTAACTATTTAAAGAAGATGGGACTGATTGTCTTAATTAAATAAGCGATATCTAACAGCAGAACGAAAGATGGAATTCAGGTGTGAAAAATAAAAGTGAAGCGATTAAAATTGTTGAAAGGAATGTTAGGAATTGCGTGAGTGGATTAAGATACTAAATACACTTAGATTTATATGGTATATATATATATGAATAGAATATTTATTGCAAACACGTGGCTACACCCGTATGCCGCGTCCACACTGCGGTTCGCGAACAGCTCGCGAACAGTTCGCGAGCTGTGCTCGCCAGCAGTGTGGACACTTTCGCGAACAGCGAGCAGCGAGCAGCGAGCAGCGAACTCCTCAGCGAACAGCGAACAGTGTTCGCTCGGGAAGCGGTACATCAAAGAAACTGTTCGCGAGCTCGAAGCGTATCTGGACGCGTTTGTAACACAGTATATGGCAAAAGCTAATAGCGAACTGCCCATGAATTCAGAGCGAACAAGCTTGTAACTGTTCGCGAGCTCCAGTCTGGATATGCTGCATTTTCCGTTGGCAAACAGCTCGCGAACCGCACGCGAGCAATTCGTGTGCTGCTCGCGAGCTGCTCGCGAACTGTTCTCTTCTATGTGGACGCGGCTTTACATGTACAACGCAAGACAGAGCTCCGACAGTCAACAGTTCTTTTCAAAATCGATTTGGCCCATTCGTCTCGCAGCTTGCCCCCTAACCACGTGACCCAATACAATACAGTGTGCATTGATGCACATGTATTCTCAACAATCATAAAAGTATATTTAAAACAATTCAACCCTCTATGGGCCGAATTTTTGTTCTAAATATAGAAAAATTTATGAAACGGAAAATCAACAATTATAATCCTATATATGCAGATGAAAAAGAAATTTCCAGTTTAAACAATTTTACATTATAGAATATTATATAATTAATACGTATACGCCATCTCATGAAAAATGAACAAATTATTTGTTAAAATGTCAATAAATTAGCATGTGACCTGAAAGTTACACGGGTCCATAGAAGGTTAACAAAAACAACTTAAACGACTTTACAACTTAGCAACTTTAACACTCTTTCTACGTTCACAATCAAAACCTTTCTTCTACGTTAGTCAAAAGCTTTCTGCCTTCACCGTCCAATACTTTCTGCCTTGCGCTCGCATTTTCCCCGTCATATATTCTTCCAAACACTCGTTTCCTTTAATTCTAATTGTCAACCTTTCTCACTCTACGCATTCGATCACGACCACCCAGAATTTCTCAGTCGCACTGTTTTCTCAAGTTCTCATCTTTCACGCCTTAGAAATATTCGAGCCTAAACATTCTGCGTTCACACGACAATCGCCCAACTCAAGTACTCTTCCGACTTTTCCAGCCTCGCATCCGCTCGATCACATTCCTACATTTATAACACACAAACCTGTAACAACACACAATAAAGATTTCTACACTTAATTTCGCATAATTTTCCTGTGATTATATTATATATATTTAAAACAGTTTCACAAAAGCTCTGCCGCTCGTCCTTCACCGCGACGATTGAGGCAGCCGAGTTTGGCCTGACTTTTTCCGAGGTTTCGAATAGTGCAAGGGATTAAGAAAGATCCTGTTTTAGTTTTAGATATTAAATAGTTTTTTTAATCACATTACACTTGTCCGCTCGCAGTGCCTTCGCTCGCCATTCGCGTCTTTTGCTCTACTGACTACCTTACTCTACTGACTGCCTTACTCTACTGACTACCTTCGCCTTTTGTCACACCGGTTCACGCGCTCTCTCTCGCTCTCTCACTCATTCCCTCTCATTCTTTCCTCACTCAGCCTATCATTCGCTCCATTACAAACAATCTAATTACCCATTCGTCCTTTTGAAATCTCTCTCTCTCTCTCTCTCTCTAAATCACTACACGTCTAATAGATCTTCTTTCCGACGTCTTGCGATGCTCCGCAGCCACGTCCACCCCTTTTGCATCGGTATATCGTCCGCCTGGCGCATCCTCGTCGGGGGTGTATCAGGAAGAGATACCAATTTTACACTGGCCGACCACAAACGAGGAGCCGGCTGGTTCACGGTCGTGGGCGTAATTAAAGCGTCGTAATTAAACCACACGGTGGTCGAAGGTGAGGGTAAGGGTCGAGAAGGGTGAGGGGAAAAAATGTGGCGAAGGATGAGGCGAAGGGGGTGGCTGAGGGCGGGGGAGAGGAGGGAGACGCCTAAAAAGGCCAGCTCAGCGAATACGTTTAACGTTGGCCCCGACGAAGTGGGATGGTGCAATCAACATTCGCCTGAAAGAAATTACTCTTCGAGCTGGTGGTGCACCGTATATACAGAGTGTTTCACGGTGAAATCGATGTGCTTCGCCGAAATATTCGAGGAAGGCACTGTCGAACGTGGAATAGTTTATTTTGTGGGAAACAAACTATTGGGAATACTATTGGGTGATTGCAAAAGTTGTCGCGTTGCGAACCTTTTTTGATTGAAATGACGATTAGGAACCGTTAAGTAGGCGAAATTTACCTGATCGTTATGTTCACAGGATATTTAACACTATTCCTACCACGACCGGTCAAATGACCGTTTTTAAACTTTTGATTAGAATTTCATACACACAACATAATTGAATCGCCTTTAAACTTTATACTTTTCCTCAAATATACGTGTAATACTATAGGAAAGGTTATAAATGAAAAAAAGAAAAGAAAGAAGAGTGAATAAAATAATAAATATACGTGTATTTAATAAAACTAAAACGACACAAACGAACACAAGATAACAAACTACGCTTATGCTTCGCAAACTACGCTTATGCTTCGTAAACTACACAGTTCTTCGCTCTACGCTGGCTACTTCGTTTCTCACTTCACCGTCCAATACTTTCTCCCTTCGTCGTCTAATACTTTCTGCCTCGTGCTCGCATTTTCCCCATCATATATTCTTCCAAACACTCGTTTCCTTTCATTCTAATTGTCAACCTTTCTCACTCTACGCATTCGGCCACGACCACCCAGAATTTCTCAGTCGCACTGTTTTCTCAAGTTCTCATCTTTCACGCCTTACAAACATTCGAGCCCAAACATTCTGCGTTCACGCGACAATCGCCCAACTCAAGTACTCCTCTGACCTTTCCAGCCTCGCATCCGCTCGATCACATTCCTACAATACATTTTTCAATATTCGCTTCTTTTTTCATTGTTTATTTTCTGAGATAAATTTGTAGTCTGTCTTACGTTGGAATGTCGCGGTAGGAATAAGTACACGTGAAGTGTCGGTAGGAATAGTGTTAAACGACAATTTTGATAATGACGGTTCATCAGCGCCGGACTATCAGACTTTATTGCATTCCGTGATAATATACTTCAAATAACTAGACTTTTAGGTGACCCCCTGGGGTCTAGGATGTTATCAGGTACACTCCGAAACCACCCAATATTTAACGCTTATGTACAGGGTGGTCCATGCGATTGTTTCAGGTTAGGTTCAGGTTCTCAACTTTATTATTAACGCTAGAATTATCGACGATTAGGTTTATATCGTTTAATTTTTTGTATTTTAAGAACGAATCGAAATATGGTCTTTTATTCAGAAAGATTTTTCGAACGTGTTGGAAATGTTTGTTGATTTCTTCACCGAACACCCTGTACATACACGTACATTTTCTCGGATCTTGGAAATTCTGGGCTTTCTTATTCCGCGCGAACCTCTCGAAAGCACGAGGAACCAGGCTTTTAGTGTTTGCGGTCGATTCTTTTTGACCCGTGATCCTTTCGAAAAGCATGCTAACAAATGGAATCCATTCTGACCCGTATAAGTTATTTAGGTTGCGCTCATGAAGTGATTACACAAGCGCATGCTTTAGATTTGGCGAACAAAATTAGCGGCCACCTTCTGTGTATTGCACAGTACACGCATAAAATGCAGGGAATATCATTCGTTCAATTTGACAGTAGCGAAAGGAGACCGAGAGGAGAGATACGGGATGAGAAACAAAATGGTGGGGCGTAAGTTTTCGCGGGCTCTCCGTTTACTATCCCTCACAGCTTGCAGAAGCATTAGGTTCGTACTGCAGGATGCAGCCTTTGCTGGGCTAAGTACGAGAGCGCGTGTTTACCCCTTTTTGGCTTGAAGAGCTGCGCTCCGGGAATGCAAAGTACCTTCAGCGTTTCTTTCTTCCGCTGTTTAGCCGCTCTGCTCCCTCTCTCTCTCACTCACTCACTCACTCACTCTCACTTTCTCTTTCTTTCACTCACTCTCTCACCCTCTCATTCTTTCACTCACTCTCTTACCTTCTCTTTCTTTCACTCACTCTCTCACCTTCTCTTTCTTTCACTCACTCTCTCACCCTTTCTCTCTCTCACACACTTTCTTTCACTCACTCTCTCACCCTCTCACCCTCTCTCTCTCTCTCTCTCTCTCTCTCTTTCTCTTTTCGTTTCTTTTTCCCCCTCTTGTTTCGGAGAACCTCCCCAGCCGTCTTGTCTTCAGCTGTTGCCCTCGTATCATGGCGTAAAGTAGCGAGTTTCGAACGAGTGGTGGTGCTTGTTTCAGGGTTCAGTGATGATATGGCGAAGGTAATTGTTGGAAATAAAATACGTTCCATTGAATAAACAAAATTAATCACCTCGAAGGAATATTTATGGGAGGTCGAGCTATGCGCTGTAGAGATTCTCTCATAAATCCTATTTATTTAATCTAATTTTTATTCAACCCTTACAATTGCGAGTGTTGAGTTTAACGAATTATATTATATTCTTAATTATAAAATATTAGATTATAGAATTAATTATAGAATCATATTATATAGAATTACTGAGTTTAATATGTATCTTTTTCACACAACCCTCTTTTATATTTCTTTTACACATCGCCCACTCATACCAACCCGCGAATCCAAAAACCCAGCGAAATTACGTTGTTCATTTTATATTGGTTCAACGGTAAGTAGTTGAAGTGGTCCTGTCACCAATGACTATCGTGATGTTACAGGAGAAACCATAACCGGGTCATATACGTCCAACGTGGCGGTCAAAGTGTCAAGCCACCTTACCCCTTTCACGCGACCATTCAGAAAGGGGTTGAACTGCGTTTACGTGAAAACAAACAGTACAATTGATCGTTCGAATCGTGTAATCTCACAGGATTCTCGTTCGTCCTTTGATATTCTAATTGTGCGAGGGTGGTGCGACAAAGAAAAAATCCATTAAACGCCGGGACTCTGGAAACCGTCTTTGAACGTTCGCGGATGCGGTCCCATTATATTCCTTGCCCTTTGGAACTTGTTCAACTTACCTACCCTCCCCTCCCCCCTCCGCCCCAATCTCTCGTTTCTCGTCTCATTGCCGTGTCTTTTCGAGTGGCTTCTTTTTTTTCTCTGTTTCTTCTTCTTCCCTCTTTTTTTACTGGCGGCGAAACAACCCTCCGGGCGATCGTCGTTTGTAGCCGGTGTCGAGAGCTTAATGGCGAAACTCGTTGTTATTCGTGCACGGGGGTTGAAACGGCCAGCAGGAACGCCCCTGGAATTGGGTCGCGCTCGTTTAAACTTTCATCCGGCTGAAGTTCACCGGTTAGTCTTTTTCTGTCCGCGCTAAGACGCCGCTGTGATACGCCAACGAGGATCGAATGCGTGTCTCGGGGTGCAGGGATGGAGATAGAGAGCGACTTTATGGGCGTGGACCGTAGGGGAAGAATTAGGAGACAGTAGCGGGCGAAAAAACTTTAACACATTGCGGACCATTAAGAAATCTGCAAGACATACGCCTGGGACCGCACAAGTTTTTTGGCAAACTTGCACGTTACTAAAATCATCGTAACAATTTTTATCGATTAACCCTTTGACTGCTACGGGCGCATATATGCGCCCAGCACAAGCCGTTGATATAGACTATGGGCGCACATGTGCGCTCGGCGACGGCTTTGATCATTTACTGCTGGCTTACTGAATTTCTCAAGAAATTATTTTATCATATCCGTGTAACACTCAGAAACAACATACCTTGTTGCTTATCAACAAGAAAAATCTCGTTTATTTCGTCAGTTTTCCCTATATCTTAAATTCGTTTCATCTGTTCATCTGCCATTTGACAAAAGTTATGTATGGTTTGGAGTTCGTTCTGTACATTTCATTTTATATATTTTATAATAGATTATAATTATCAAATTATGGCGTTTTAAAACTTTACCCTTGACGAATAAATAATATATATTGAAGATAAAAAATATTAAAAAAATTGAAAAATATTAATTTTGGAGTGGATAAAGTAACAGTAATTTGATTCTGTACAATATTACAATTGAATACACCGCCGAACAGATTCAGATTGCGTGAAAAAGTATTCAGTCCCCAGCGACAGTTAGTGCCGGCTGCACGCCGTCGACGCGAAGCGTTTCGGCTCAGAGTCTTCCGCAGTCAAAGGGTTAAGCAATGTTTGTCGAACAATTTCTTTTTCATTTCAAAAGAAATTCACCTCGACGGGTTTTATTAGCGAAGAAACATAGCTTATGGTATACTGAACAACAATTACATTGTACAATACTTGTAACGTTCGTGCTTTTTCCCACTCTTTCGCTATTCACTAAAGGCGCATCCATATCCCTAAAGTATTATTCGCTACGTGTTCCACCTATCACTTTGTTAATCAATAAATAATACTCTACCTTAGTAACGATAAAAATGTAAGTAGAAACGATATTTACGAACAATAGTACTATTTTGTAAGTTTATGCTGCCTTCTCGTCTGAAACTTTTGTCCGCTACTGTAAGAGGAAATATTTAAATTTAATATGAGTGAGAACAGAGGTAAATGTTGTTGGGTACAACAATAGGTGTATCGAGAAATAATATTGAACAGTTGCTAGAGTTTAGAAAATGTTGAATCAATCTGAGAAATTAAATAATAAATCAAAGATAATTTAAAAATTAATTATACAAGGAAATAATTACTAACAACGGAAAAAGTTGATGAAGCAACAATAATAATAATAATAATAATAATTGTTATGTCCAAGTAACCGCAATTCTTGATGGATTTGATGGGGTCGTAAAGCCCATGTACGCTCGGTTGTGACGTTGACCGTGGATGTTGGTTAAAGTAAAATTAATTACCTTAATCTAGTTGAAAATGTCTTTCGATTCAGACGAGTGATGTAAAAACGTGATTTGTATGTCAAACGAATGATTGCTTAAATGAATACTGCTGATTTCTCCGACGAAGTTTTGTACCTAAGACACCAAAGAAATAATTGATGCGATGGTGATAAATTTTTCAGAAACTTTCAAGAAGGCGAAAGGAACGCTCTTAGTTAATCCAAAAATCAATGTCTTAATGAATCCTATCGAATATTTACGAAGTACGTTGAAAGCTTCGTTAACAGATCGCACTGTCTATATAAAAATATGGCTGCCCTTTTTTTAAAAAAGAGCAAGGCACGTCGAAAACACGCGAACCAATTTCTCAGCCGTTGTGTTTCTGATCGTAAACGGCGGATCCTCGTTCGTTGCTTGCTGGTTGTACTGTTTTAGGAAAAAGGATCTGAAAAAAAAAGTTCCCGTTTCCCGCGCTGCTGAAAACGGTACCTCGAAAGCAAACGAGGTCCGATATTTTTCCAGCGAAAATGTCTTTCTTTTGAGCCGCGTACCGCTGCAAAAATGAAAGGGGATGGTTCCCGATGGCAAAGTTCTCGTATTTTTTTTTTTTTCATGCGAATCGATTTTTAATCGGTTCATGCGACGGACATTTTGTTGGACGCGTTTTACTATGTCGTATGACATTCGTGAATTGCACAAATTTGTATTATCGATGATCGCCAATATTATTACAGTAGAACCCTTCTTTATGCAGAGATTGTAACCGGGAATTCTATTATCCGAGCATAATGTCGAGAATAACTTTTTATTTGCAGAAGTAACGAAATTTGATTGTGTAAAAAGATACGAGGATACACATTATTATATTTAAACAAACTGTTAACCTTCTTAACACTATTCCTACCGACACTTCACTGTGTATACCTATTCCTACCGCGACATTCCCACGTAAGACAGACTACAAATTTTTCTTAAAAAATAAACAATAAAAAGAAAAGTGAATATTGAAAACTGTATTATACGTTATTGGGAATGGGGTTTTATATTGCTAAATGAAATAAACTCTTATTTGTGAAATAATACTATGATAATTTATTGATACTTTTATATAGCACGAGGAAGGGCAATTTTGCGAGTTTTGTCGCAAGACTAGCAGAACGCAGTGGTCGAAATTCTTACAACCCCGTCCGGGTCCTTCAGCCCCATCGTTCTGTTTCTTAACGTTTTCAAACTTTCTAAAATGCCAGATATGACTTAGCTTTTTGGAAGAAGCCCTTAAAAGAGTACGTTAAGAGAAAACTGGTTTATGGTTAATTTTTGCTTCGTAGTATTTTTATATTCAATTTTCAACAAGAGAAAACTAGTTTACGGTTAATTTTTGCTTCATACTGTTTCTGTATTCAATTTCAAACAAACACCTTTTGGAGCCACTATCTTTTGTTCTGTTTCTCGATGTTTTCGAACTTTCTGAAATGTCAGATGTGGCTTAGCTTCTTGGAAGAAGTCCTTAAGAAAGTATTTTAAGCGAAAGCTGGTTTATGGTTAATTTTTTCTTCGTAGTATTTTTATATTCAATTTTCAACAAGAGAAAACTGGTTTACGGTTAATTTTTGCTTCGTACTATTTCTGTATTCAGTTTCAAACAAACACCTTTTGGAGCCACTATTTTTTGTTCTGTTTCTCAATGTTTTCGAACTTTCTAAAATGCCAGATATGACTTAGCTTTTTGGAAGAAGTCCTTGAGAAAGCTGGTTTGTGGTTAATTTTTGCTTCGTAGTATTTCTGTATTCAATTTCCAACACATAATTTAATTATCTCTTCCGTAACATTTTTGTATGCATTTTTGTTTCATTTTGGGCATTACACACCCTAAATGCGACAGATAGACGAATATTTATGCGTCCGACTGTACGTGTAAGGGTTCGAGGAGTATGCGGTGGAAGCTGCTCCTTTATCCTTTAATTTAGTGAAAGCTCTGACACAACTGGACGGCTTACGGGGGGATTAAAACACGCGGGGAATTTATAAAGCCGAACCCCCTCGCCATTCTCTTTCGCCGTTCACCTTCGTTCACCTTGCTCCGTTCAACCCTTCGCCCTTCCGTCTCTGTTTAGATCCCTGTCGCTAATCCTGTTTGCATTGGCAGTCGTGGGCGAATAAAACGAATAAATTATTCGAAGACAATTTTTTTATTCGTATTAACTTCTTTAACGCTTTGACTACTAAAGGCGTATATACAATGGCTCCAAAAAGTATTTGTACAATGTATTATAAGGAAATTCATCTACTTCTGAAATTCTGATTTCAATGAAACTTTATGCGTGCACAGAGCATGGTGTATCCTGCGTGGTGCAATTTTTTTGGCAGCAAAATATTTTTTAAGGGGGCTGATAACGAACATCAAAGCTTCAATGATCGTTCACGCTTTGAATACAAGCGTTTCTGGGTTGTTTTTTTAATGGCAGGGCGATATAAATTATAAATTAATATATTAATTTTATTATATTACATTATAAATATTACTATTAAATTAATTTTAATATTAAATAATACTAATAAGAATAATATTAATATTTATTATTAAATTAATTTCAACATTAAATAATACTAATACTAATAATATTAATGTTTATTATGAAATTAATTTTAATATTATTCAACATTTTCTATTTGAAAGGTTTTGCTTCATCGGGCACCATTACAAATTTATCTTTAAAAAATGAGAAAAAAGTTAGAAACTTCAATGCTTTCTTTAAAATGGCATTTAGATGAAAAGAAGAGATTAATTAATACGTATACTGTTACAATCTACATACCCACAAAGTTTTATGAAATATCTCTATCAGACTCAGAATTTCAAGGTTAAACTAATTTATTTGTGACATCGTGTACGAATACTTTTTGGAGTCACTGTATATACCCTCGCATGTATATCGATGTATACGAAAGGCCTATATACATATACAGTAGCGGACAAAAGTTTAAGACGACAGGACAATGTAAAACATAATTTTATGGTTCGAGAATATTGTTTATCTATCCATTTTTATTGTCATTACGGTAGAACACTATTTACTGATTAGTATAGAAAACAAATTTTATTTATACTGTTATTTCTTATTAATTTAATTTATTTATTTTCCTTGACCCTTTGGTCTTAAACTTTTGTCCGCTACTGTACATATGCGCTTTCTAAATTTTTCGTACAATAAGTTTACTAAACTGTTGGATCACAGAATTTATCCTATTTTAAATTATGATCCCATCTTCCAGAAGAATGCTAGAGACGTGATATGCAAATTCATACTTCTTTGTTCTTTTACTCTGAAGTTATGAACTTCCTATGCTTTTCTTTAACCTTCTTGAAGACATATTTTATTTAAAAAATAAATTGTTATAGTTGAATTAAAATTCCTATGAAGATTAATAAGATGGAATTATCTGAGTATAGTATAAAGGTCCTGTCGGTTTCAAATGAGGTACCTTTTTATTAGTTTTTCATTTATTCACTTATCGTTCATATAATGCATCTTTTAT
>JAOPTO010002045.1:0-12294 GCA_033822845.1 Tetrapedia diversipes | reverse complement strand
TAGATATTACGCGGCACCTGCTTCATACTCATGTTCCGCGTATGGAAAAGCGCGGATTCATGCAAAAGGCAGTATAAGGCGTACATATAACGTGCCACGTCCTTCAAGCAGATGTTCTCCAGGCACGGGATCATGTAATTAGTCGAGCTGCAGTACTAGACCTAGATATAACGGACCATCTCCTTCGTACTCGTGTTCTGCAGATTGGAAAGCATGGATTCAGGCAAACCGCACAACTGGACTTGGATATAACGTGCCACCTGCTTCATACTCATGTTCTGCCTATGGAAATGCGCGGATTAATGCAAAATGCAGTACAAGCCATCGATATACCGTTCTACGTCATTCAAGCAGATGTTCCCCAGGCACAGGATCGTGTAATTAGGCATACTGCAGTACTAGACATAGATATAACGGACCATCTCCTTCGTACTCATGTTCTGCAGATTGGAAAGCATGGATTCAGGCAAACCGCACAACAGGACTTAGATATAACGTGCCGCCTGCTTCATACTCATGTTCTTCCGATGGGAAAGCGTGGATTCATGCAAAAGTCAACATAAGGCGTAGATATAACGTGCCACGTCCGTCAAGCAAATGTTCTCCAGGCACAGGATCGTGTACTTAGGAAAACTGCAGTACTAGACATAGATATAACGGACCACCTCCTACGTACTAATGTTCCGCAGATTGGAAAGCATGGATTCAGGCAAACCGCAATACTGGACCTTGATATAACGTGCCACCTGCTTCATACTTATGTTCTGCCTACGGGAAAGCGCGAGTTATTGCAAAATGCAGTACGAGGCATCGATATACCGTGCCACGTCCTTCAATCAGATGTCCTCCAGGCACAGGATCGTGTAATTAGGCAAGCTGCAGTACTAGACCTAGATATAACAGACCACCTCCATCGCACTCATGTCCTGCACTTGGGAAAGCATGGAATCAGGCACTCCGCATCACTAGAGCTAGATATTACGCGGCACCTGCTTCATACTCATGTTCCGCGTATGGAAAAGCGCGGATTCATGCAAAAGGCAGTATAAGGCGTACATATAAGGTGCCACGTCCTTCAAGCAGATGTTCTCCAGGCACGGGATCGTGTAATTAGGCAAGCTGCAGTACTAGACCTAGATATAACGGACCATCTCCTTCGTACTCGTGTTCTGCAGATTGTAAAGCATGGATTCAGGCAAAAAGCACTACTAGAGCTAGATGTAACGTGCCACCTGCTTCATATTCATGTTCTTCCTATGGGAAAGCGTGGATTCATGCAAAAGGCAATATAAGGCGTAGATATATCGTGCCACGTCGTTGAAGCAGATTTTCTCCAGGCACAGGATCGTGTAATTAGGCAAACAGCAGCACTAGACCTAGATATAACGGACCACCTCATTCGTACTCATGTTCTGCAAATTGGAAAGCATGGATTCAGGCAAACCGCACTACTAGAGCTAGATGCAACGTGCCACCTGCTTCATATTCATGTTCTTCCTATGGGAAAGCGTGGATTCATGCAAAAGGCAATATAAGGCGTAGATATATCATGCCACGTCGTTGTAGCAGATGTTCTCCAGGCACAGGATCGTGTAATTAGGCAAACAGCAGTACTAGACCTAGATATAACAGACCACCTCCATCGCACTCATGTCCTGCACTTGGGAAAGCATGGAATCAGGCACTCCGCACCACTAGAGCTAGATATTACGCGGCACCTGCTTCATACTCATGTTCCGCGTATGGAAAAGCGCGGATTCATGGAAAAGGCAGTATAAGGCGTACATATAACGTGCGACGTCCTTCAAGCAGATGTTCTCCAGGCACGGGATCGTATAATTAGGCAAGCTGCAGTACTAGACCTAGATATAACGGACCATCTCCTTCGTACTCGTGTTCTGCAGATTGGAAAGCATGGACTCAGGCAAACCGCACAACTGGACTTAGATATAACGTGCCACCTGCTTCATACTCATGTTCTGCCTATGGAAATGCGCGGATTAATGCAAAATGCAGTACAAGCCATCGATATACCGTTCCACGTCCTTCAAGCTGATGTTCCCCAGGCACAGGATCGTGTAATTAGGCAAACTGCAGTACTAGACCTACATATAACGGACCATCTCCTTCGTACTCATGTTTTTCCTATGGGAAAGCGTGGATTCAGGCAAACCGCAATACTAGACCTAGATATAACGTGCCACCTGCTTCATACTCATGTTCATCCTAGGGGAAAGCGTGGATTCATGCAAAAGGCAATATAAGGCGTAGATATAACGTTTCATGTCCTTCAAACAGATGTTCCCCAGGCACGGGATCATGTAATTAGGCAAACTGCAGTACTTGACCTAGATATAACGGACCACCTCCTTCGTACTCATGTTCCGCAGATTGGAAAGCATGGAATCATGCAAACCGCACTACTAGACCTAGATATAACGTGCCACCTGCTTCATACTTATGTTCTGCGTACGGGAAAGCGCGAATTATTGCAAAATGCAGTACAAGGCATCGATATACCGTTCTACGTCCTTCAAGCAGATGTTCAACAGGCACAGGATCGTGTATTTAGGCAAGCTGCAGTACTAGACCTAGATATAACAGACCACCTCCATCGCACTCATGTCCTGCACTTGGGAAAGCATGGAATCAGGCACTCCGCATCACTAGAGCTAGATATTACGCGGCACCTGCTTCATACTCATGTTCCGCGTATGGAAAAGCGCGGATTCATGCAAAGGGCAGTATAAGGCGTACATATAACGTGCCACGTCCTTCAAGCAGATGTTCTCCAGGCACGGGATCGTGTAATTAGGCAAGCTGCAGTACTAGACCTAGATATAACGGACCATCTCCTTCGTACTCGTGTTCTGCAGATTGTAAAGCATGGATTCAGGCAAACCGCACTACTAGAGCTAGATGTAACGTGCCACCTGCTTCATATTCATGTTCATCCTATGGGAAAGCGTGGATTCATGCAAAAGGCAATATAAGGCGTAGATATATCGTGCCACGTCGTTGAAGCAGATGTTCTCCAGGCACAGGATCGTGTAATTAGGCAAACAGCAGCACTAGACCTAGATATAACGGACCACCTCATTCGTACTCATGTTCTGCAAATTGGAAAGCATGGATTCAGGCAAACCGCACTACTAGAGCTAGATGCAACGTGCCACCTGCTTCATATTCATGTTCTTTCTATGGGAAAGCGTGGATTCATGCAAAAGGCAATATAAGGCGTAGATATATCGTGCCACGTCGTTGTAGCAGATGTTCTCCAGGCACAGGATCGTGTAATTAGGCAAGCAGCAGTACTAGACCTAGATATAACAGACCACCTCCATCGCACTCATGTCCTGCACTTGGGAAAGCATGGAATCAGGCACTCCGCACCACTAGAGCTAGATATTACGCGGCACCTGCTTCATACTCATGTTCCGCGTATGGAAAAGCGCGGATTCATGCAAAAGGCAGTATAAGGCGTACATATAACGTGCCACGTCGTTGAAGCAGATGTTCTCCAGGCACGGGATCGTGTAATTAGGCAAGCTGCAGTACTAGACCTAGATATAACGGACCATCTCCTTCGTACTCGTGTTCTGCAGATTGGAAAGCATGGATTCAGGCAAACCGCACAACTGGACTTAGATATAACGTGCCACCTGCTTCATACTCATGTTCTGCCTATGGAAATGCGCGGATTAATGCAAAATGCAGTACAAGCCATCGATATACCGTTCTACGTCATTCAAGCAGATGTTCCCCAGGCACAGGATCGTGTAATTAGGCAAACCGCAGTACCAGACCTAGATATAACAGACCACCTCCTTCGATCTCATGTTCTGCATATTGGATATCATGGATTCAGGCAAACCGCACTACTAGACCTAGATATAACGTGACACCTGCTTCATACTTATGTTCTGCCTACGGGAAAGCGCGGATTAATGCAAAATGCAGTACAAGGCATCGATATACCGCTCTACGTCCTTCAAGCAGATGTTCAACAGGCACTGGATCGTGTATTTAGGAAAACTGCAGTACTAGACATAGATATAACGGACCACCTCCTACGTACTAATGTTCCGCAGATTGGAAAGCATGGATTCAGGCAAACCGCACTACTGGACCTTGATATAACGTGCCACCTGCTTCATACTTATGTTCTGCCTACGGGAAAGCGCGGTTTAATGCAAAATGCAGTACAAGGAATCGATATACCGTTCTACGTCCTTCAAGCAGATGTTTACTAGGCACAGGATCCTGTATTTAGGCAAGCTGCAGTACATGACCTAGATATAACGGACCACCTCCTTCGTACTCATGTTCTGCAGATTGGAAAGCATGGATTCAAGCAATCCGCACTCCTAGACTTAGATATAACGTGGCACCTGCTTCATACTCATGTTCTTCCTATGGGAAAGCGTGGATTCATGCAAAAGGCAATATAAGGCGTAGATATAACGTGCCACGTCCTTCAAGCAGATGTTCTCCAGGCACGGGATCGTGTAATTAGGCAAGCTGCAGTACTAGACCTAGATATAACGGACCATCTCCTTCGTACTAGTGTTCTGCAGATTGTAAAGCATGGATTCAGGCAAACCGCACTACTAGAGCTAGATGTAACGTGCCACCTGCTTCATATTCATGTTCTTCCTATGGGAAAGCGTGGATTCATGCAAAAGGCAATATAAGGCGTAGATATATCGTGCCACGTCGTTGAAGCAGATTTTCTCCAGGCACAGGATCGTGTAATTAGGCAAACAGCAGCACTAGACCTAGATATAACGGACCACCTCATTCGTACTCATGTTCTGCAAATTGGAAAGCATGGATTCAGGCAAACCGCACTACGAGACCTAGATATAACATGCCACCTTCTTCATACTCATGTTCTGCCTATGGGAAAGCGCGGATTCATGCAAAAGGCAATATGAGGCGTAGATGTAACGTGCCACGTCCTGCAAGCAGATGTTCTCCTGGCACAGGGTCGTGTAATTAGGAAAACTGCAGTTCCAGACCTAGATATAACAGACCACCTCCTTCGTACTCATGTTCTGCAGATGGGAAGGCATGGATTCAGGCAAATCGCAATCCTTGACCTAGATATAACGTGCCACCTGCTTCATACTCATGTTCTGCCTATGGAAAAGCGCGGATTCATGCAAAAGGCAGTATAAGGCATAGATATACCGTGCTACGTCCTTCAAGCAGACGTTCTCCAGGCACAGGATCGTTTAATTAGGCAAACCGCAGTACTAGACCTAGATATAACGGACCACCTCCTTCGTACTCATGTTCTGCAGATGGGAAGGCATGGATGCAGGCAAACCGCACTACTAGACCTAGATATAACGTGCCACTTGCTTCATACTCATGTTCTTCCTATGGGAAAGCGTGGATTCATGCAAAAGGCAATATAAGGCGTAGATATAACGTGCCACGTCCTTCAAGCAGATGTTCTCCAGGCACAGGATCGTGTAATTAGGCAAGCTGCAGTACTAGACCTAGATATAACGGACCATCTCCTTCGTACTCGTGTTCTGCAGATTGTAAAGCATGTATTCAGGCAAACCGCAATACTAGACCTAGATACAACGTGCACCTGCTTCATACTCACTTTCTGCGTATGGGAAAGCGCGGATTCTTGCAAATGGCAACATGAGGCGTTGATTTAACGTGCTACGTCCTTCTAACGGATGTTCTCCTGGCACAGGATCGTGTATTTAGGCAAACTGCAGTACTAGACATAGATATAACGGACCTCCGCATTCCTACTCATGTTCTACTGATGGGAAATCATGGATTCAGGCGAACCGCACTACTAGACTTAGATTTAACGTGCCACCTGCTTCATACTGATGTTCTTCCTATGGGAAAGCGTGGGTTCATTTAAAAGTCAACATAAGGCGTATATATAACGTGCCACTTCCTTCAAGCAGTTGTTCTCCATTCACAGGATCGTGTAATTAGGCAAACTGCAGTACTGGACCTAGATATAACGGACTACCTCCTTCGTACTAATGTTCCGCAGATTGGAAAGCATGGATTCAGGCAAACCGCAATACTAGACCTAGATATATCGTGCCACCTGCTTCGTACTCATGTTCTGCCTATGGCAAAGCGCGGCTTCATGCAAAAGGCAGTATAAGGCATAGATATACCGTGCCACGTCCTTCAAGCAGATGTTCTCCAGTCACAGGATCATGTAATTAGGCAAACTGCAGTACTTGATCTAGATATAACCGACCACCTCCTTCGTACTCATGTTCTGCAGATTGGAAAGCATGGATTCAGGCAAACCGCACTACTGGACCTAGATATAACGTGCCACCTGCTTCATACTCATGTTCTGCCTATGGGAAATCGCGGATTCATGCAAAAGGCAGTATAAGGCATAGATATACCGTTCTGCTTCCTTGAAGCAGATGTTCAACAGGCACAGGATCGTGTATTTAGGCAAACCACGGTACTAGACGTAGATATAACGGACCACCACCTTCGTACCCTTGTTCTGCAGATGGGAAAGCATGGATTCAAGCAAACCGCACTACTGGACCTAGATATAACGTGCCACCTGCTTCATACTCATGTTCTGCCTATGGAAATGCGCGGATTAATGCAAAATGCAGTACAAGCCATCGATATACCGTTCTACGTCATTCAAGCAGATGTTCCCCAGGCACAGGATCGTGTAATTAGGCATACTGCAGTACTAGACATAGATATAACGGACCATCTCCATCGTACTCATGTTCTGCAGATTGGAAAGCATGGATTCAGGCAAACCGCACAACTGAACTTAGATATAACGTGCCACCTGCTTCATACTCATGTTCTTCCGATGCGAAAGCGTGGATTCATGCAAAAGGCAATATAAGGCGTAGATATAACGGACCACCTCCTTCAAACTCATGTTCTGCAGATTGGAAAGCATGGATTGAGGCAAACGGCACTACTAGGCCTAGATATAACGTGCCACCTGCTTCATACTCATGTTCTTCCGATGGGAAAGCGTGGATTCATGCAAAAGGCAATATAAGGCGTAGATATAATGTTTCACGTCCTTCAAACAGATGTTCTCCAGGCACAGGATCATGTAATTAGGAAAACTGCAGTACTTGACCTAGATATAACGGACCACCTCCTTCGTACTCATGTTCTGCAGGTTGGAAAGCATGGATTCAGGCAACCCGCAATACTAGACCTAGATATAACGTGCCACCTGCTTCATACTCATGTTCTGCCTATGGGAAAGCGCGGATTCATGCAAAAGGCAGTATAAGGCAAAGATATACCGTGCTACGTCCTTCAAACAGATGTCCTCCAGGCACAGGATCATGTAATTAGGCAAACTGCAGTACATGACCTAGATATAACGGACCACCTCCTTCGAACTCATGTTCTGCAGAGTGGAAAGCATGGATTCAAGCAAACCGCACTACTAGACTTAGATATAAAGTGCCACCTGCTTCATACTCATGTTCTGCCTATGGGAAAGCGCGGATTCATGCAAAATGCAGTACAAGCCATCGATATACCGTTCTACGTCCTTCAAGCAGATGTTCCCCAGGCACAGGATCGTGTAATTAGGCAAACTGCAGTACTAGACCTAGATATGACGGACCATCTCCTGCGTACTCATGTTCTGCAGATTGGAAAGCATGGATTCAGGCAAACCGCACAACAGGACTTAGATATAACGTGCCACCTGCTTCATACTCATGTTCTTCCGATGGGAAAGCGCGGATTCATGCAAAAGTCAACATAAGGCGTAGATATAACGTGCCACGTCCTTCAAGCAAATGTTCTCCAGGCACAGGATCTTGTACTTAGGAAAACTGCAGTACTAGACATAGATATAACGGACCACCTCCTACGTACTAATGTTCCGCAGATTGGAAAGCATGGATTCAGGCAAACCGCAATACTGGACCTTGATATAACGTGCCACCTGCTTCATACTTATGTTCTGCCTACGGGAAAGCGCGAGTTATTGCAAAATGCAGTACGAGGCATCGATATACCGTGCCACGTCCTTCAATCAGATGTCCTCCAGGCACAGGATCGTGTAATTAGGCAAGCTGCAGTACTAGACCTAGATATAACAGACCACCTCCATCGCACTCATGTCCTGCACTTGGGAAAGCATGGAATCAGGCACTCCGCATCACTAGAGCTAGATATTACGCGGCACCTGCTTCATACTCATGTTCCGCGTATGGAAAAGCGCGGATTCATGCAAAAGGCAGTATAAGGCGTACATATAACGTGCCACGTCCTTCAAGCAGATGTTCTCCAGGCACGGGATCGTTTAATTAGGCAAGCTGCAGTACTAGACCTAGATATAACGGACCATCTCCTTCGTACTCGTGTTCTGCAGATTGGAAAGCATGGATTCAGGCAAACCGCACTACTAGAACTAGATATAACGTGCCACCTGCTTCATATTCATGTTCGTCCTATGGGAAACCGCGGATTCATGCAAAGGCAATATAAGGCGTAGATATAACGTGCCACGTCCTTCAAGCAGATGTTCTCCAGGCACAGGATCGTGTAATTAGGCAAACCACAGTACTAGACGTAGATATAACGGACCATCTCCTTCGTACTCAGGTTCTGCAGATTGGAAAGCATGGATTCAGGTAAACCGCAATACTAGACCGAGATATAACGTGCCACCTGCTTCATACTCATGTTCTGCATATGGGAAAGCGCGGATTCATGCAAAGGGCAGTATAAGGCATAGATATACCGTTCTACTTCCTTGAAGCAGATGTTCTCCAGGCACAGGATCGTGTAATTAGGCAAACTGCAGTACTAGACCTAGATATAACGGACCACCTCCATCGTACTCATGTTCTGCAGATGGGAAGGCATGGATTCAAGCAAACCGCACTACTAGACTTAGATATAACGTGCCACCTGCTTCATACTCATGTTCTTCCTACGGGAAAGTGTGGATTCATGCAAAGGGCAATATAAGGCGTAGATATAACGTGCCACGTCCTTCAAACAGATGTTCTCCAGGCACAGGATCGTGTAATTAGGCAAACAGCAGTACTAGACCTAGATATAACAGACCACCTCCATCGCACTCATGTCCTGCACTTGGGAAAGCATGGAATCAGCACTCCGCACCACTAGAGCTAGATATTACGCGGCACCTGCTTCATACTCATGTTCCGCGTATGGAAAAGCGCGGATTCATGCAAAAGGCAGTATAAGGCGTACATATAAGGTGCCACGTCCTTCAAGCAGATGTTCTCCAGGCACGGGATCGTGTAATTAGGCAAGCTGCAGTACTGGACCTAGATATAACGGACCACCTCCTTCGTACTCATGTTCTGCAGATTGGAAAGCATGGATTCAAGCAAACCGCACTACTAGACTTTGATATAACGTGCCACCTTCTTCATACTCATGTTCTTCCTATGGGAAAGCGTGGATTCATGCAAAAGGCAATATAAGGCGTAGATATAACGTTTCACGTCCTTCAAACAGATGTTCTCCAGGCACAGGATCGTGTATTTAGGCAAACCGCAGTAATAGACATAGATATAACGTGCCACCTGCTTCATACTTATTTTCTTCAAATGGGAAATCGCGGATTCATGCAAAAGGCAATATAAGGCGTAGATATAACGTGCCACGTCCTTCAAGCAGATGTTCTCCTGGCACAGGATCGTGTAATTAGGAAAACTGCAGTATTAGACCTAGATATAACGGACCACCTCCTTCGTACTCATGTTCTGCAGATGGGAAAGCATGGATTCAAGCAAACCGCAGTACTAGACCTAGATATAACGTCCCACCTGCTTCATACTCATGTTCTGCCTATGGGAAAGCGCGGATTCATGCAAAAGGCAGTATAAGGCATAGATATACCGTGCTACGTCCTTCAAGCAGATGTTGTCCAGGCACAGGATCGTGTAATTAGGCAAGCTGCAGTACTAGACCTAGATATAACGGACCACCTCCTTGATACTCATGTTCTGCAGATTGGAAAGCATGGATTCAGGCAAACCGCAATACTAGACTTAGATAAAACGTGCCACCTGCTTCATACTCATGTTCTGCGTATGGGAAAGCGCGGATTCATGCATAAGGCACTATAAGGCGCAGATGTACCGTGCTACGTCCTTCAAGCAGATGTTCTCTTGGCACAGGATCGTGTAATTAGGCAAACCGCAGTACTAGACCTAGATATAACGGACCACCTCCTTCGTACTCATGTTCTGCAGATTGGATATCATGGATTCAGGCGAACCGCACTACTAGACTTAGATATAACGTGCCACCTGCTTCATACTCATGTTCTTCCTATGGGAAAGCGTGGATTCATGCAAAAGGCAATATAAGGCGTAGATATAATCGTGCCACGTCCTTCAAACGGATGTTCTCCTGGCATTGGGTCGTGCATTTAGGGAAACCGCAGTACTAGACATAGATATTACGGACCACCTCCTTCGTACTCATGTTCTGCAGATTGGAAAGCATGGATTCAAGCAAACCGCACTACTAGATTTCGATATAACGTGCCACCTGCTTCGTACTCATGTTCTGCAGATTGGAAAGCATGGATTCAGGCAAACCGAAATACGAGACCTAGATATAACGTGCCACCTGCTTCATACTCATGTTCTGCCTATGGGAAAGCGCGGATTAATGCAAAATGCAGTACAAGGCATCGATATACCGTTCTACGTCCTTCAAGCTGATGTCCTCCATGCACAGGATCGTGTAATTAGGCAAACCGCAGTACTAGACCTAGATATAACGGACCTCCTCCTTCGAACGCATGTTCTGCAGATTGGATATCATGGATTCAGGCAAACCGCACTACTACACCTACATATAACGTGCCACCTGCTCCGTACTTATGTTCTGCCTACGGGAAAGCGCGGATTAATGCAAAATGCAGTACAGGGCATCGATATACCATTCGACTTCCTTCAAGCAGATGTTCACCAGGCACAGGATCGTGTATTTAGGCAAACCACTGTACTAGACGTGGATATAACGCACCACCTCATTCGTACTCGTTTCTGCAGATGGGAAAGCATGGATTCAGGCAATCCGCACTACTAGAACTAGATGTAACGTTCCATCTGCTTCATCCTCATGTTCTTCCTATGGGAAACCGTGGATTCATGCAAAAGGCAATATAAGGCTCAGATATAACGTGCCACGTCCTTCAAGCAGATGTTCTCCAGGCACAGGATCGTGTAATTAGGCAAACCGCAGTACTATACCTAGATATAACGGACCACCTCCTTCGTACTCATGTTCTGCAGATTGGAAAGCATGGAATAAGGCAAACCGCAATACTACACCTAGATATAACGTGCCACCTGCTTCATACTCATGTTCTTCCTATGGGAAAGCGTGGATTCATGCAAATGGCAACATAAGGCGTAGATATAACGTGCCACGTCCTACAAACAGATGTTCTCCAGGCACAGGATCGTGTATTTAGGCAAACCACAGTACTGGACGTAGATATAGCGGACCTCCTCCTTCGAACTCATGTTCTGCATATTGGATATCATGGATTCAGGCAAACCGCTATACTGGACCTAGATATAACGGGCCACCTGCTTCATACTCATGTTCTGCCTATGGAAATGCGCGGATTAATGCAAAATGCAGTACAAGCAATCGATAAACCGTTCTACGTCCTTCAAGCAGATGTTCTCCAGGCACAGGATCGTGTAATTAGGCTAACCGCAGTACTAGACCATGATATAGCGGACCACCTCCTTCGTACTAATGTTCCGCAGTTTGGAAAGCGTGGATTCAGGCAAACCGCCCTACTGGACCTAGATATAACGTGCCACCTGCTTCATACTCATGTTCTGCCTATGGGAAAGCGCGGATTCATGCAAAATGCAGTACAATGCATCTATATACCGTTCTACGTCCTTGGAGCAGATGTTCAACAGGCACAGGATCGTATATTTAGGCAAACCACAGTACTAGACGTAGATATAACGGACCACCTCCTTCGAACTCATGTTCTGCAGATTGGAAAGCATGGATTGAGGCAAACGGCACTACTAGGCCTAGATATAACGTTCCACCTGCTTCATACTCATGTTCTTCCTATGGGAAAGCGTGGATTCATGCAAAAGGCAATATAAGGCGCAGATATAACGGACCACCTCCTTCGAACTCATGTTCTGCAGATTGGAATGCATGGATTGAGGTAAACGGCACTACTAGGCCTAGATATAACGTGCCACCTGCTTCATACACATGTTCTTCCTATGGGAAAGCGTGGATTCATGCAAA
>JAOPTO010002044.1:0-20111 GCA_033822845.1 Tetrapedia diversipes | reverse complement strand
CAGTCAAACTCTTTTTGCCTTCACAGTCAAACTCATTCTGCCCTCACAGTCAAACTCTTTCTGCCTTCATAGTCAAACTCATTCTGCCCTCACAGTCAAACTCTTTCTGCCTTCATAGTCAAACTCTTTCGGCCTTCACAGTTAAATTCTTTCTGCCTTCACAGTCAAACTCATTCTGCCCTCACAGTCAAACTCTTTCTGCCTTCATAGTCAAACTCTTTCGGCCTTCACAGTCAAACTCTTTCTGCCTTCACAGTCAAACTCTTTCTGCCTTCACAGTCAAATTCTTTCTGCCTTCAAAGTCAAACTCATTCTGCCTTCGCAGTCAAACTCTTTCTGCCTTCACAGTCAAACTCATTCTGCCCTCACAGTCAAACTCTTTCTGCCCTCACAGTCAAACTGTTTCTGCTTCACAGTCAAACTCTTTCTGCCTTCACAGTCAAACTCTTTCTGCCTTCACAGTCAAACTCTTTCTGCGTTCACAGACAAACTCTTTCTATCTTTACAGTCAAACTTTTTCTGCCTTCACAGTCAAACTCTTTCTGCCTTCACAAGCAAACTCTTTCTACCTTCACAGTCAAACTCTTTCTGCCTTCATAATCAAACTCTTTCTGCCTTCACAGTCAAACTCTTTCTCCTTTTACAATCAAACTTTGACAGCACGTGTCCCGTCCGGTGTGAAAGGGTTAAACAGAACACACGCAATATTGGCGTTCGTTCGATAGCTTTGAACACTGCACGAACGTGGTACCATCCGCATTTGCCCAACAACTTTCGTATGTCACCAACGTGGTGCCACTGGACGGCATAACGTTAATTTTCTGGCTACGCTGCTGCAGGGGCAATTTTAGTCGCGTTACATGTCCTCCCATGATCCTACTGTAATTACACGGGACACCCTGTATAACCCTGTCCTCGTCCCCGTTCGCGGATTAGGTGCGGTTGGGTGACGCTGCTCAGCCGCTCGCGACTCGCAGTGGAGCACGATCGAAAGAAATATAGTGGCCGAAGTAATAACCGTATCCGTAAATAATAACCGTCGCGTCAAGCCAGAGGGGAATGAGATCCTTCGCGATAATTAACCTTCAATATGATGTATTATCGCGTCGCAATCGCAGCTGCCTGGACGCTACGAGTTTTTCTCCCATTAATTAGTACGATGCTCGATCAGCCTACATTGCGAATTACCGGCTGCCATTTACACGAACGTATGAATCAAAGTCTGAAAGGGGAGCCATGACTGTGAGAGCTCGATGATGGATCTTTGTGACGGGATCCGGAGGATTTTAGAACGGTGATTTAAATTAGAGGAGGGGTTCCCATGGTTTTAGGGAACGGGACCAATTTTCACGAATGGCAATTCTTTGCCGATCAATTTCAGAGCAAAATTCAAAATTGATTGGACGAAGATCTGCGAACTGGAAAAGACTAGACGAGAATACAGGTGGGTCTCGATTAGTGTGAATAATGATAAATTCCAGAAAGCGATCGTATTATTTGAATACTTGGAATGGGGTGTTTGGTTCCAACTTGTTGCTATTACATGTCTTTATTATAATTGGTTAAATATTAATGCACGGTAAATTGCGTACATATTCCCGAAGGTGACTCTTAAACAGTGTAGTATACATGAAACGTAATAACATTAATCTTAATTATAATTAAACCCTAAATCCACAAGACTCAATCATAATTATAGGAAAATTCTATAAAATGATTTTAGTAGAACGAAAGATGGAACTCAGGTGTGAATAAATAAAAGTGAAGTGATTAAAATATTAATAAGAGTATATTTAAAACAATTTAACAATAACAACTTAACAACTTCAACACGCAGAATCACACTCTTTCTACGTTCACAGTCAAAACCTTTCTTCTACGTTAGTCAAACACTCCCTTCCTTCACCGTCAAACACTTTCTGCCACGTATCCGCAATTTCCCCGTTACATATTCTTCCAAACACTCGTTTCCTTTCATTCTAATTGTTAACCTTTCTTACTCGATGCATTCGGTCACGGCCAACCAGAATTTCTCAGTCGCACCGTTTTCTCAAGTGCTCATCTTTCACGCCTTAGAAACATTCGAGCCCAAACATTCGCCCAACTCAAATATTCTTCAGACTTTCCCAAATTCGCATCCACTCGATCGCATTCCAACATAATCATATTGTTGCTATATTCTTACTACTAGAAGGAAGAAGTTATTAAAAACAAAAGACGAGCGGTCTCGTGGCATCACACTGCGTCCTCACAGTCTCACACCATTGGTCGTACATAATTCGTACCCTCCTTTATCCTTCTCCCTTTCACCAATACAACTGAATAAAATGTATAGTTAAAGCTGTTAAATATACAATTCTTGTATATTCAATCACTTAAGAGGGAAATGGGTAAACTGATAGAACGTCCGCTTAGTAAACCGGAGGACTCCAGTTCGAATCAACTTTGTAGAGGGTTGGAATTCTTTCCATATATTCATTAAGTTATGACTACAAAAAAGCACCTTTAACGTTCCTTAAAATATATATCATTGATCAAATTTTTCGTTTGCATTAAATCAAATGTTTCTTACTATATGAACTCACATTATAATTGAAACTTCTCGCAACTTAACATGCACTCAGAATCGTCTCTGAGGGAACTGTTGTTGTTAATCAATAATAAATAAATATAGTTTATTCACCGTTAACCCTTTGAGTGCTATGGGCGCATATATGCGTCCAACGAAAGTTGCTGGTACAGAACGTGGACGAATAAATGCGTTTATCAATTTCTTCAATCTTCCGCTAATTGCAACGCGATTGTGAGTGTAAGTACAAGTAACATCGTAACCGCCAGTCCACACAGAGCACTTAGGCCGAGAGTATTCAATACCCAAAGGATTAATAATTGTGTTTTATTTCCACAATCCACCACCATTGAAAATTAAAATCCTAAACATTGATAATCGATCATTTGAACAACCGATACTCTGCTGAATTTCAATTCACTTTAATGACAAGACCTACCTGTACAATGAAAAATATATACAAACAGCATTCTACGTTGCATGTTACTAAATGTTATCCAACAAAAATGAAAGTCCTACGTTTGGTAGAAACCTTTTTGTCATTAATAATTGATCATCTGAACAACCAACCTACCCGTACAATGAAAAATATATACAAACAGCATTCTACGTTGCATGTTACTAAATGTTATCCAACAAAAATGAAAGTCCTACGTTTGGTAGAAACCTTTTTGTCATTAATAATTGATCATCTGAACAACCAACCTACCCGTACAATGAAAAATATATACAAACAGCATTCTACGTTGCATGTTACTAAATGTTATCGAACAAAAATAAAAATCCTACGTTTGTTAGAAACCTTTTTGTCATTAATAATTGATCATTTGAACATTCAACCTACCTGTACAATGAAAAATATATACAAACAGCATTCTACGTTGTATGCTTCTAAATGTTATCCAACAAAAATGAAAATCCTACGTTTGTTAGAAACCTTTTTGTCATTAATAATTGATCATCTGAACAACCAACCTACCTGTACAATAAAAAATATATACAAACAGCATTCTACGTTGCATGTTTCTAAATGTTATCGAACAAAAATGAAAGTCCTACGTTTGGTAGAAACCTCCTGCCCGATATATCTAGTAGTTCGAAGACATCATGTTGGAAGGGTTAATGAACGATATCGGCGGGAAACGCGACGATAATTCTACAAAATTACCGTGATAACGTTTACACCGATTGAGATCGACCGATGTCCTCCTCTTTATCGCTATGTACGCGTAACGTTTCTCGTGTACAACTTCCATTGATAAGACACGCTCGCGTGTACCACAGCGAAGCCCGCGGGACGACAAGCTGGCCGGTTACAGGGCTGTCCGGTTATATGGCCACCGCTCGGTTCCGAATGGCCATTTATCCGGAGAGGTTTATTCCAAGAATTGGCCGACGTTATCCGACCAGCGGCTCGTGCTGGCGTGTGTACGATAAGAGTGAAAAGTGAGAAACATGGATAGCGAGTAAGATACTGCAAATTGTATAGCATAATGTGTATATAGTGAATCACAAAATATTTTTTTTCTATTTATTTAAGCATTCGAAACCTCATACGAGGTTTATTTCGGCTATACAATTATTTACAATGGTTATACAATACTTAAATTATGGTTACTCACTAATTATATTATATTATATTACATTAAATTTTGAGATTACAGTTTTTCGAAAAAGTAAGAATATAAGAAGGGACTAGTACAATCTGATTCTGAAATTAGTAGGTTTAAGCTTAAGGGAAGATATAGATTGATTTTTTGGGTGTTGTCTCAATAATTTAGAATGTTGAGATTTGATCGAACAATTAAGCTGTATTTTTCATTGACTATACAGTAACGAGCAAAAGTTTAAAACCACATGACAATGTAAAACATAATTTTATGGTTCGAAAATATTGTTTATCTGTTCATCTTCATTATCATGGTAGAACACTATTTATTGATTAGCATACAATACAAATTTTATTTATACTGTTATTTCTTATTAATCAATTTATTTATTTGCCTTTAATATTTTTTTACTTCAGGCATATTTGAAACAAAATTTGAGTACGATACGTTAATTTTTGTTAGTTTTAGTTTTTCTCGTCCGTCGACGAGATAAAAAATCACGTAGAAATGTTTTTCTATGGTAATTCAGTTCAAACTATTTACATTAATTTCAACTATTTTTTTTTCTTTTTTGCTGAAACACCTGAGAGATTTTGGAAGGAAGGAGTTTTTAAGTTGCCTGAAAGATGGAGAAAGATTGTACAAAGGAATGGCGCCTGTATAATTTAATAAATGTATGTTAAAATTTAAATCCCCTGCGCTTCAATCTTTCTTTAAAATCGACACGAATTTTCTCGACAGTCCAATACGTTTCCCGCATGCAATGTGTTATTTCCAAAAAGGGGATAAACAGTGGCCATTTGAGCGGACAGGCTGGTGGTCATATAGCCGGACAATGGTGCACATTGTAACAGGAGATCTGTTTCTGTTTCTGATCCGATTGTTTGCTTGAACTCCCTTCAACGGGGATGTGTAACTGCACCTGACTCGTTGAATAATTGCCCTGAACGCGATACGATCTGGTTAGGTGCACTTTTTCTTTCCTTCCTTTCCGCCTTCTTGCTTTGGCTCGCTCTGTGGCGTTTTCAACGATGGCTTTTGTTTGTTCGTGCGTTTTTCCCCTTTTCCTTCTCGTTCTCTTCTTTTTATTCTCAATTGGTGAAGATTGACGGGGCTACTGTCGTTCTGCAAGAACACGTTAACCACTTGCGGTGGAAAGACGTGCCACGCACGTCGAGGTGCATTTGTTAGAGGAACGACACTTGGGAGTGTAAGAAATGTCTTGTAGCATTACATAATCCGAGCTGTTTTGAAAAATATCACATTTTGCAAAATTATTAACACTTTGAGTGCTGAATACTCTCGGCCTAAGTGCTCTGCGTGAACGGCGGTTGCAACGTTATTTGTACTTACACTGACAATCGCGTTGCAATAAGCGAAACATCGCAGAAATTGATAAACGCATTTATTCGTCCATGGTCCCTACGAGCAATTGTCGTCAGACGCATATATGCGCTTATAGTACTCTCAAAAGATTAACGAAGAAAACAAATTGACAAGCGTATATATGCGCCCTCAGTCCCTATGAGTAACATTCCTGGGACGCATATATGCGTCCATAGCATTCAAAAAGTTAACGGTGGAATGTGTGACCATTGAAAAAGTCATAAGGTCAAGAAAAGAAAAATTGACAAACGCATATATGCGTCCATAGTTCCTACGAGCAATTTCTGTCAGACGCATATATACGCCCATAACACACGAAAGGATAAAGCCTAAGTGTGTAACCACTGAAAAAGTCATAAGGTGAGGAGAACAAAAATTGACAAACGCATATATGCGTCCATAGTCTCTACGGGCAACTTTCCTCCAACGCATATATACGTCTATAATACACGAAAGGATAAAGCCTAAGTGTGTAACCACTGAAAAAGTCATGAGGTGAAGAAAACAAAAATTGACAAACACATATATGCGTCCATAATCTCTAGCAGCAACTTTCGTCGGACGGATATATGCGTCCAAAACACTCACAAAAGGTTAACGCCGAAACTTATGACCACTGCAAAAGTTATAATGCGAAGAAAACAAAAATTGACAAGCGTATATATGCGTCCACAGTCCCTATGAGCAACTTTCCTCGGACGCATATATGCGTCCATAGCATTCAAAAGGTTAACGACGAAATGTCTGATCATTGAAAAAGTCATAAGGCGAAGAAAACAAAAATTGAGAAGCGCATATATGCGTCCATAGTCTCTAACAGCAACTTTCGTCGGACGGATATATGCGTCCATATCACTCTCAAAAGGTTAACGCTGAAACTTGTGATCACTGCAAAAGTCATAAGGTGAAGGGAACAAAAATTGACAAGTGCATATATGCGTCCATAGCCCCTACGAGCAACTTTCGTCTGACGCATATATGCGCCCATAGCACTCAAAGGGTTAATAAATTTAGTATTCCCACATATGTAATTTGATCACCAGTTGATGCGTCTTTAGATTGTCTTCTAGAACATGTCGAACGCTGCGTGAACTGGCCTCGCAACAATGTACGCTCGACTGTTCTGACATTTGTAACCGTGAATTTCTTTCCACCGCAAATGGTTAAAATCGAAATCGAACAATTCGTGTCCTTCCCTTGTGGGACCACTGTGCGGTGGGTCGCGCGACAACATCGGGCCCCTCCTCTCCCCCTCCCCCACCTCCCCTCCTCGTAACGAGCGCTTATTTATCCGCCTCGCGATCTACAGGACCACCATGACGAAGACTGGTTTCTCGATGAATGAGCGAAGATGATGCACGCGCTACGACCTCGTACCGGTTTCGCGAGAGCCGATCCGATCGCGAGAACCCGTAACCAGCGTGGATCCGCTCGGGGCACGATAACCTGGTCACACGCGTCGAGATGTCCTGATTCGATGGCCACAGGGGGTTCTGAATGGAACGACCGGATTGAGAGATTAGACGAGCGATCTGTTTGCTCGCGGATTAATATTAACCCTTTTGATGGGGGACAGTGTCGGCGGAATGTTTTGTGAAATTTCTTCTTTTTTTTTTGCTGGGTCTCCATCTCTCTCGCAAGGCATCAATTCAAGGCTTTTCTTCTAGTCTTTCGATATCAATTTAAGTAATCCGTTTTGCCGAATATGTTCGATGGCTAATCGTTATAGTCGAAGTATTGAATTATTTTCTCTGGGAATCTTAATTTATTTAAATACTGCAATAGTCAAATTTGCAGTTTGCAAACTTTTTGGCTTCTTATTGGGCTAAATTACTTGTGCTCGCTCGCTGTTCATTCTTTTGGTATTTTTGCTTGCATGAAATGAGCTTTACCCGTGACGGAATAAAATAGAATACAAAATATTGCAGTATGATCGATATATACATTTTGGTCAAATTATCAAATGTCTGGAAATTTGATTAAAAATTTTGCATTCCATAATAGAAAACATTATGTTATAAATATATTTTGTTTCGAATCTCGAAGGAAGGGAAACAATCTTCGAATTATAGAGAATTATAGTCCCTATCAGCAATTGTCGTCAGACGCATATATGCGTCCATAACACACGAAAGGATAAAGCCTAAGTGTGTAACCACTGAAAAAGTGATATGGTGGAGGAAACAAAAATTGACAAACGCATATATACGTCCATAGTTCCTACGAGCAACTTCTGTCAGACGCATATATGCGTCCATAGTACTCAAAAGGTTAACGCCGAAATGTGTGGCCACTGAAAAAGTCATAAGGTGAAGGAAACAAAAATTGACAAATATATATATGCGTCCACAGTCTCTACGAGCAACTTTCGTCAGACGCATATATGCGTCCACAGTCTCTACGATCAACTTTCGTCAGACGCATATATGCGTCCACAGTCTCTACGATCAACTTTCGTCAGACGCATATATGCGTCCATAACACACGAAAGGATAAAGCCTAAGTGTATAACCACTGAAAAAGTCATAAGGTGAAGGAAACAAAAATTAACAGACAGATTTATGCGACCACAATTCCTACGAGGAACTTCTGACAGACGCATATATGCGTCCATAGCACCCAGAAGGTTAAAGAGTGTCCAACAGCACAAAATCATCCATCAAATCACAGAGCATCGATTGCTTGAATGAGAAGCAGAAAAAAGAACGTTCTTTCGTTGTCGCATCAAAGGACGACAAATGACAGAATCGTGTCGCAATTACGTCTGCTTAATATTCCACCCCTCGAGCCCATCGTGTTGCATGACAGCGTGAACGACAGAAACGCGTGCAGAGAAGAACTATCGGCTGTCGATTCTATGCAAATCAGACGTTTCGGTCAACGGTGTCCTAGATATTAAAGCATGACATTACGCTCGAAAACGTGTTCTTCTATTAAAGGGTTAACCACGACACTGTGCCGTGCAGTGAATACATTTTAGGGTGTAATTGAGCTAATCATGGCTTTGCCTTGACGTGCCATGTCGCATCTGTTATTATATTATGTATTAACCTTGGATTGAGAAGGAAAGAAGATTAAAAGATATTTTTCTAAAATTGATAACTGGAACTGTGGAATAAAGTAAAATTACGAAATATAATTTTTGAAAAAATAGTATTATCTGTAAGTTTAAATACTGATGGAAATTCGAAACCGAAATTAATTAGTGAATTAATTAAATGGATCCTTAAATTAGGATAAGGTTGCTTAAGTTAATTGAATTTTAAACGAATTACAACTACAAGCAAATATACATTTCAGTCAATCAGATGTTCTACCAATTTCGTTATAATAAATAACAGCAATATTAACACAAGTTTTGAGTAACACGTTTAATTTTTATTTACTTGATAAATTCTAAGTTTTATACGGATTTTTCCTTAACACTAGATTGCTGGAGTGAGTCAATTTGACTCACTTGTGATTTTTTCAAGTTCAAGTATCATGTGAAAGGAATAGAAGTAAGGGCGTTTGTGATAAATGTAATAAACAAATCTACAGAAAATGTATTTTAAAAACAGCATATATATGCAAAAATTGTTTTGAACAAATTTTCTTAAAAATAAAGTTTTATTTTTTTTTAAGAACTTCAATTTTTATATTTGAGTCAAATCGACTCGTTTCAGGCAAAATTAGTGTTAAGGGGTTCGACTTGAGCAACCTTACCCTGAATGCAGTAAATATGAAAAATAATTATACAAATAACAAATATACCCCAATATATATTTTTACTAACTATAAAATATGAAGAAATCATTCGAATCAATTCTCACATTACATTACACGACATTAGTAGTTATATACAGTGGCTCCAAAAAGTATTCGTACAGTATGTTACAAATAAATTCGTTTAACCCTGAAATTGTAAGTCTGATAGAAGTGTTTAATAAAACTTTGTGGGTATGTAGGTCGTAATAGTATACGTATGAATTAATCTCTTATTTTCATCTAAATGCTATTTTAAAGGGGTAAAACCAGCATTGAAGTTTCTGAGTTTTCTCTCATTTTTTAAAGATAACTTTGTAATGATACTTGCTGAAGCAAAACCTTTCAAATAGAAAATGCTTAATTTTTAACACTTAGTCGACGGAATGGGGAGAGCTCCCATTTTTTCCTTGATAAAGCAGTGCCATTGATTCTATTTACTTTTGTTATTAGTTGGTCCCAAGCTAATGTTGAATTTATTAAAAATTATATTTTGGAAAATTTATGAACAGTACTAGTTCCAGACTAACTAATAACAAAACCAAATAGAATCAATTGCAGCGCTCTGTTGAGGACAAAATGGGAAATCTCTCCATTCGATCGGCTAAGTGTTAATCCTTTACACTCCGGAGGTGACTATTAGTCGTCTAACGATAGTAACTTCAAAAATTTTCAAATTCGAAATATTTACTAAGATTTGCTTATATTAACACTTAGCCGACCGAATAGGGAGAGCTCCCATTTTTTCCTTGACAAAGCAGTGCCATTGATTCTATTTACTTTTGTTATTAGTTGATCCTAAGCTGATGTTGAATTTATTAAAAATTGTATTTTTGAAAATTTATGAACAGTACTAGTTCCAGACTAACTAATAACAAAACCAAATAGAATCAATTGCAGCGCTCTGTTGAGGACAAAATGGGATATCTTTCCATTCGATCGGCTAAGTGTTAATACTCGATCATCCTGACATAAAAAAAAGAACACAGAAAAGCTTCTATTCAAAGCGTGAAAAATCGATGAAACTTTGAAATTCATTATCAACCCTCTTAAAAGATATTTTGCCGGCAAAAAAATTGTTTCATCCAGAATACACCATGCTCTGTACACACACAAAATTTCGTTCAAATCAGAATTTCAGGATTAGGTGAATTTCCTTATAATACAGTGTACGAATATTTTTTGGAGCCACTGTAGATGAATTTCCTTATAATACAGTGTACGAATACTTTTTGGAGCCACTGTGTATAAATACCTGCTTACTTATAAACGAATCACCACATCTGAAGTCATTGCTTCATCCAGAGGAAACAAAATCCAGAGGGCTTGAAATATCGGATCTGCTCTTCCTCCTACTCCGACAGTGGCTCGTTTCTCATTGCGCGACAATGAACCGTAAAACCGGGCTTTTACATTAGAATGAGCCCACATGCCGTATAAGCGGCGCGTTCTTAGCGTAACGTCTCACAATGACACAATTCACGGTCACAGTCCGATGCGACAATACGCGCTTGTTTGCTGGCACAATGAACAAGCGGCAGTTCGTCCACCGCGTGCGATCGCATGTGAGAAAATATTTTGGAACCCGAAGCATGCTTGGCTCGCAAAAATCGCGACCTTGATGGAAATTGAAACAGTAGCAGCCGCGATGGATGGGTACTGTACTTCGTTCAACGGGACGAGATACAGTTTAAGGAAATTGCTTGTAGGGAGTACGGACGCATATATGAACTTGTCAATTTGTTTCTTTTCACCTTATGACTTTTTCAATGGTCAGATATTTGAACAAAAGTTCAACCATTTGACTGCTATGGACACGAATATGCGTCTCTGGCGAAAGCTACTCGCGTGGATTATGAACGCGTACAATAGCGGACAAAAGTTTAAGACCAAAGAGTCAACGAAATTAAACTATAGTAGCGGACAAAAATTTAAGACGACGGAACAATGTAGAACATAATTTTATGGTTTGCAAATTTTGTCTGTACATTCATTTCTATTGTCACTATGGTAGAACACTATTTATTGATTAGCATAGAATACAAGTCTTATTTATACTGTTATTTCTTATTAATTAATTTATTTATTTTCTTTGATCCTTTGGTCCTAAACGAGAGAACAATGTAGAACTAGATTTATGCTTTCCAAATATTATCTATATATTCATTTTTATTGTCATTATGGTAAAACACTATTTATTGATTAGCATAGAATACAAATTTTATTTATACTGTTATTTCTTATTAATTAATTTATTTATTTTCTTGATCCTTTGGTCCTAAACGACAGAACAATGTGAAACATAATTTTATGGTTCGCAAATATTGTTTATCTATTCATTTTTATTGTCATTATGGTAAAACACTATTTATTGATTAGCATAGAATACAAATTTTATTTATACTGTTATTTCTTATTAATTAATTTATTTATTTTCTTTGATCCTTTGATCCTAAACGAGAGAACAATGTAGAACTAGATTTATGCTTTCCAAATATTATCTATATATTCATTTTTATTGTCATTATGGTAGAACACTATTTATTGATTAGCATAGAATACAAATTTTATTTATATTGTTATTTCTTATTAATTATTTAATTTGTTTTCTTTGACCTTTTGATCTTAGTGGAGAGGGCAATGTAGAACATAGTTTTATGGTCTGCAAATTTTGTCTGTACATTCATTTATATTGTCATTATGATAGAACACTATTTATTGATTAGCATAGAATACAAGTATTATTTAAACTGTTATTTCTTATTAATTAGTAAATTTATTTTCTTTTGGTTTTAAACTTTTGTCCACTATTGTATATGGGTTTGTCAATTTTTCCTCGCTCCCATTTAGAGCAACACAATTGCTAATAGAGCACTGTCCACGCGGAGTACTTCGACCAGAAGTATTTAGCACTCAAAAGGTTAAAACTGTACTGATTAAGCACGAGGTGGATCAACATGTTGTATGTGTTTTATTCATTTTACCCAAGTTAATTCTGAACTATAGATACCATCAGACTTCAATGTCATCACAAACTTTTGTGCAGTTGCCTGAACTTCTGTCTCGCCTCTTTAGACATGTAGTGATGGTCATTTGTGTCACTTGGACAACGGCGCACCTTCAGCTTTCGCTTATATTGGCTTAGACCTGCTTGATGCTAGTGGCTTTTTCTGACATCTCTCAAACTTTGCTCATACAAAAGTTGCGGAAATGGAGGACACTTCTATCCGCTTTTGGCAACAAACGTTTCTTTAGACATATAATGATGGTCTTTTGTGTCTCTTGGACAACGCCGCACCTTCAGCTTTCGCTTATATTGACTTAAACCTGCCTGATACTAGTAACTATGTGTGACTTATCGAGCTGTGCCATTTCAAAAGTTGCGGGTTGCGAAGTGGTGTCGCTTTTGGCTTCATCTGAATCTTGGGAAAGAAGACCACGCTTGACTCCATGTGTGTCTAACTAATGGCGAGAACCGACGAAGAGGTGGCTGCTAGCTAAACTAGATCTGCATAAGGTCTAATCTCAGATCCTAGACCGGATAACCAGTCCGATACCTCAAACGACCACCTTATGATAATCATATTTACTCCCGCCTCGTCTCTTTAGACATATGATGTTGGCCGTTTGTGTCCATAGACAACGCCGCAGCTTCAGCTTTTCGCTTATATCAGCTTAGACCTGCCTGCTGTTATTGGCTTATTTCTGACACCTCTCGAGCTTTGCCCATACAAAAAGAAGCAGGATGGGGACACCTTCCATCCGCTTTTGGCTTCATTTGGATCTTGGGGAAGAACACCACACTTGACTCCATGTGTGTTTGTTGTAATGATTTTCTTTCTCGTGTCTCAATTACGAATGTGCCATTGAACACACCCGCGCGGGACAGATCTGTCTTCGTAGAGGCAGCTCTTAGCTTCCTCTAAGCCAAAAGGGGTACTAGTGGCGAGAATCGACGAAGAGGTGGCTGTTTACTAAACTAGATCTGCATAAAATCTGATCTCGGATCCTAGACCGGATAACCGGTCCGACACCTCAAACGACCGCCTTATGAGGATCATAAGTTACTCCCGCCCGTCTCTTTAGACATTCAGTGTTGGCTATTTGAGTCACTTGGACTGCGCCGTACCTTGAGCTTTCTCTTATACCGGCTTAGGCCTGCCAAATGTTGGTGGTTTATATTTGACCTTCTAGGCAAGGCCCTTACAAAAAGAAGCAGGATGGAGACACCTTCCATCCGCTTTTGGCTCCATTTGGATCTTCAGAGCAGAAGACCACGCTTGACTCCACGTGTATCTGTTGTAAGAAGTCTTTTTCTCCGGGTCTCGATTGCGAGTGTGCCATTGGACACACCCGCGTAAAAAATCAATTGCCATTATCACAGAGGCAGCTCTTAGCTTCCTCTAAGCTAAAAGGGATACTAGTAGCGAGAACCGACGAAGAGGTGGCTGCTTGCTAAACTAGATCTGCATAAGGTCTGATCTCGGATTCTAGACCGGATAACCAGTCCGACACCTCAAACGACCGCCTTATGAGAATCATAAGTTACTCCCGCCCGTCTCTTTGGACAGTATAACGTCGAAAATTCTCCAACCGCTCCTGTCGCCTCCGTCCCAACTCGGGAACACCTAGCCTCGTAAACTTTCTACCGAACGCCAACAGTTTCAGAGCTGTCCCGCGACTGAAAAACTCGACCTCCTACGATAAGAACGTTCGAAGCCAAGAACAAAAGCCCATTACCAGCCGGGGATCGCTCGCGGAATTGCACGTGGCGTTAAATCACAGGTTAGAGCGCGAGCAAACGCGCGGCGAGGCCGGGCGAGCGTGAAGCGGAGCGTTTGACAGTGTTAGAAGGATCGCCGCGACAAATGATCCTCGTCCCTCGACGCCGCTATCTCCTCCGGCAGGGCTACCAACGTTCGTTTCCTCCGCTTGTAAACGGCTTGTCGTCCACTGACAACAGTATTTGTCTCCCTGCAGCCCTGATCGAGGAGATTTATGCCCGTCGCGGAATATGGAGTCGAACATATACAGGGTGTTCGTTAATCCTAGACCAAGGGTCGGCAACCTGCGGCTCTTTAGTTCCATACGCAAATATTATTTATTTTATCAAAAAAGAAACATTTGAAAATCGAGATTTATGCCCGTCGCGGAATATGGAGTCGAACATATACAGGGTGTTCGTTAATCCTAGACCAAGTGTCGGCAACCTGCGGCTCTTTAGTTCCATACGCAAACATTATTTACACCAATACCTCGCTTTGCGTCGTTTCGTTTTGCGTTTTTTCGATGTTGCATCGCTGCTCAATTAGTACTAATTTTCATTGCGCGTCGATAGGTTTTCGAGGTTGCGTTGTTTTGGATTCGAGTCTTGAATTTTTTTCTTGTTTTCTAACAGATGGCTCTTCTTTTGTTTCTAATTGCGCCATGCCAAAAAAACTCAGTAATTCCTCTTCTAACCGAAAATCAACATAATTTTAATACAGTTTTAGTTTCACTTTGTTTTGCTAATTTTAGAGTTCAGTTTCAATCTTCGATCTTTACATGGTTTGCTATAGAAAATCTTA
The DNA here is from genome assembly GCA_033822845.1 of Tetrapedia diversipes. Lineage (NCBI taxonomy): Eukaryota > Metazoa > Arthropoda > Insecta > Hymenoptera > Apidae > Tetrapedia > Tetrapedia diversipes. Next base: position 5,235 of record JAOPTO010002044.1, on the reverse strand, counting down.
ATTCACTTTGCGTCGTGTTTTTTTGGAACGTAACCCCGACGCAAAGTGAGGTATTGGTATATTTTATCAGAAGAGAAACATTTGAAAATCGAGATTTATGCCCGTCGCGGAGTATGAAGTCGAACATGTACGGAGTGTTCGTTAATCCTAGACTTGCGAACAGATCGAAATTGTATAAAATATATAAACTGAATTCGTTCAATTTGTATAAATTTCATCGCACGTGTTCTTCAAGTCTGATATAATAGTCATTCCTTATTGTATAGGTACAGTAACTCAGGTCTTTTTTTTTTATTACCATTTCGTAAGTATTTGCTTATAACAGACTGTAAGCAAATATGCTGCAAATTCCGGCTCTTTTTTATTGAAAGTAACACTTCGGTGTTCTTTTGTATGCTATGGAAATTAGGTAAATCCAGTACGTGGTGCCTCTTGAGTCTGTGTATTCCTTGTCCGTTGTCCAGAAGATTGACAGCTTGTAGATTCGAATAAATTTCTAGTCTGTTCATGTAGTTCGTACTAAATCTCGTGATTTCTACTTTTACGGTGGGTTTGCAATTACTCTTAGTGTATAATACTTTTTTTTCATAAATATATCTAACTATAACATTGGAGTTTCTATAGTTTCTCCGATGAATAAATATTTCTATTCGATAATTTGAACTGTTGACTAGTTACCGTAGTAACTTCGGATTAATTATAATTAGCCATTAATAAATTTTATTTAGTCCGTTTATTTGAATTTTTTATTTAATTACTATAGCTTATATATATATATTAATAAATCAATTTTACTATTTTTGTATTAATTTAGGAATTATTCGTGGAACTTCCTAAATTTATTTTGTTTAAAGACACCCTCTATATTATTATAGTTAACTTATAATAGTTGTCAACAATGATTGATAATTTTAATTGAAAAGAGATTGGTTCTCTAGTCAATACTATTTCGTTCAACATTCTTAATTTATCATTAATAAATTGACAATTTTAGTGCATTCTGAACAGTTTTAGTTGATACAGGGAAAATTATTAATTGTCTAAGGGAAATGTAACAAAGGTGTTTCGTATTGTACTGCATTGTGTGGTGTGTATATGAAATATTAATCAGCATCGTAGCACGTGTATGACGTTAGTACTTCAAGGATGTGACGGAGACGTGACGCATAATGGCGGATGAATTACGCCACCAGGAAGTGTTCCACACCCCTTTAAAGGAAATCTCAAAATAATCGCTTACAACAGTACCAAATTTGGTGCAGATTCGTACAACTCTTTCGAACAGTTCTTCTAGTAAATAAACCACTAATTCATATGCAAATTTATATTTTTGAAATCAAAATTAATCATATCTTTAAATGAAAATCCAACAAAATTCAGATTCAGAGGTTAAATAGTCATATATGTAAATTTTAGTATATCACTTAACTAAAGTAAATGATATTTAATACAGGTGAATCTTAGTAAAAGGTTAACCCTTTGCGCTCGAGAGGTGACTGTTAGTCACCAAATGATAGTCTCGTAAATTTCCAGACGTTAATTAATTTTTGTATTAGTCAGGTTCAGAAATTAAATAATCATATATGTAAATTTTAGTATATCACTTAACTAAACTAAATGCCGTTTAATATAGGCGAATCTTAGTAAAAGGTTAACCCTTTGTGCTCCAGAGGTGACTGTTAATCACCAAATGATAGTCTCGTAAATTTTCAGAGTTTAATTAATTTGTTTATTAGTCAGATTCAGAGGTTAAATAGTCATATATGTAAATTTTAGTATATCACTTAACTAAACTAAACGAAGCTAAATATAAGCGAATCTTAATAAATATTTCGAATTTGAAAATTTTTGAAGTTAGTATCATTAGACGACTAACAGTCACCTCTCGAGCGCAAAGAGTTAATCCCAAGTATGTAGTACTTATTAACAAAAACCGGTGTAAAGTACCGGTATGTTTAGTGTTAACCCTTTGCACTCGAGAGTTGATTATTATACGTCTAACGATACTAACTTCAAAAATTTTCTAATTTGGATTATTTACTAAGATTCACCCATATTCAATGTTATTTTAATTCAGTTAAGTGATATACTAAAATTTATATATATATATAACTATTTAACCTCTCTGAGTTTAATTAATAAACAAATTAATTAAAATCTGAAAATTTGCGAAACTATCATTTGGTGACTAACGGCCATCTCTTGAGCGCAAAGGGTTAAAATAAAAGGTAGCTAAATCGAGGAACACCCTGTATAGTAGAACGTTTTCCAGGTGGTAGTAGCGTAATGGACAGGGGGTTTCATCTCAAACGACGATATAATACGTCGTTCGAGTGAAAGCTCGGCCATGTCGGCCCATTGTGGCGGGAATTTTTGCTTTCCGCCGGTGGTCCTTCGTGGACACGAAACACTCCGGTTGATTAGCATAAAACGCCCACCATTCGCTCCCCGTCCGTCTTATCGGGGCCCAGCTCGTGAAGTCACGGCTCGATTAAGCTAAGTTCTTTCGACGGCCAACCAGCCTCGTCGATTATCTCCATCGTCGCGAGAAAAACGCGAACACCTCACCTTGTCGTGAGTTTGCTTCACGATCTATAGGGAGATCGTTAAACAACGTTGACGAAGAAAATGTCAAAGTGAATTGAAGTCTCTGGTTTTCAATTTCCGTAATTTTCTTTGGATAATTATTGATTACTTTATCGCAGATATTAAAGTATTCTATGGTTTTCTCTCCTTATTAACCCTTTGACTGCGGAAGACTCTGAGCCGAAACGCTTCGCGTCGACGGCGTGCAGCCGGCACTAACTGTCGCTGGGGACTGAATATTTTTTCACGCAATCTGAATCTGTTCGGCGGTGTGTTCAATTGTAATATTGTACAGAATCAAATTACTGTTACTTTATCCACTCCAAAATTAATATTTTTCAATTTTTTAAATATTTTTTATCTTCAATATATATATTATTTATTCGTCAAGGGTAAAGTTTTAAAACGCCATAATTTGATAATTATAATGTATTATAAAATATATAAAATGAAATGTACAAAACGAACTGCAAACCATACATAACTTTTGTCAAATGGCAGATGAACAGATGAAACGAATTTAAGATATAGGGAAAACTGACGAAATAAACGAGATTTTTCTTGTTGATAAGCAACAAGGTAAAATAATTAACTAATCAAAGTAAAAATAATTAAATAATCAAAGTAAAATAATTTCTTGACAAATTCAGTAAGACAGCAGTAAATGATCAAAGCCGTCGCCGAGCGCACATGTGCGCCCATAGTCTATATGCGCTATATGCGTATATAGCATATATGCGCCCGTAGCAGTCAAAGGGTTAAAGGACAGCAAAGTCGGCGCCGGGCTCAACGTGTTAACAGCATTCGATAGCCATAAATGATCTTAAGATTGAATTCACCGCATTGTATTTAATCCTTCGAACCGCGCATCATACGAAACGAGCCATAAACCACTTCGACCGCCGTTTAAAGAAAAAACCGAAGACCAAGAACGAAAGTATAAATAATGTTGCTGACGAGCGCGTCCTCTCCAATTAATTCCGATAGGCCGGCGCGAAACAAGAAGAGCACCGTCGATCGTTTATCAGTCGAAGGGGGCTGAGAGGCTCTAGCTAATCGATGGCGAATCGCTGCTTCGAAGATGCGCGGCGTATCTTAACGGCGAGTCACAGGAGAGACTGCCATCGGGTAATTCGCGATAAAGGTCTGAAATAGGACGAGTGAAGCACCGGAAGCGGCATCTGCCATGCATTATTAAAGCGTGATTCTACCGAGGCAACGTTTAACACTAGATTTACGGACATTTCTTGTATATCTATTTTCAATACACATGTACTAAGGAATAAGGTATACATCGAACGAAATTAAAAATTGTAGAATTGAAAGGGAAATAGATTGGGGTATATTTGTATCACTACGTCAAAAAAGTTTAGCAAAAATTACTAAGAATAGTAGTGATTGTTTCTGCAAATTTTGCTCGTGAAGTTCAAAACCTGTCAAATTGATGGATCCTGTAAACCTGGTGTTAAGCAACATGTGGAAAGAAACAACTCTTTTGAAGCAACATTTAACCCTTTGACTACGGCGCGCTCTCGGACGAATTCATCAATATGGACGGCGTATTTTTCACATATCAGTCGCTGCGATTGGTTATCCATTGACTAATGACCAAAACAGTACCCGGAAATTTCATACCATTCTTAAGGTTTAAAAAATAATAATGGCATATTTAGTTGCTATGTTACATAGGACAATAAATTCCATGTTGAATTAATCGGTAAAACAGTAATAAAGGTGTTTTAGTAAACAAATACGGAGTGTGTATATTTACGGCTTTCGTATATATATTGCTAGACTTGTAAGGGCGTATATATACGTCTTTCTTAAATATTGACAGACTTGTGAGAGCGCATATATACGTCTTTCGCAGTCAAAGGGTTATTTTGCTTAACTCAAAACAGTAAAGATGTTGTAGTAAAAAAATGTAGAGGGCGTATATTTACGCCTTTTATATAAATAAACACAAAACAGCTGGTTTTGCTTTGCTTAACTCAAAACAGTAAAGATGTCAGTAAAAAAATGCAGGGGGCGTATATATTTACGCCTTTCGTATAAAAATTGCTAGACTTGTAAGGGCGTATATATACGCCTTTCGTAAATATTGACAGACTTGTGGGAGCGTACATATACGCCTTTAGCAATCAAAGGGTTAATTTACTGAACTCAAAACAGTAAAGATGTTATAGTAAAAATATGCAGAGGACGTATATTTACGCCTTTTACGTATAAATATTGCTAAACTTTTAAAGGCGTATATATTCGCCTTTCGTAAATATTGACAGACTTGTGAAAGCGTACATATACACCTTTAGCAGTCAAAGGGTTAATTTACTGAACTCAAAACAGTAAAGATGTCATAGTAAAAAAATGCAGAGGGCGTATATATACGTCTTTCATAAATATTGACAGACTTATGAAAGCGTACATATACGCCTTTAACAGTCAAAGGGTTAATTTACTGAACTCAAAACAGTAAAGATATCATAGTAAAAAGATGCAGGGGGCGTATATTTACGCCTTTCGTATAAAAATTGCTAGACTTGTAAGGGCGTATATATTCGCCTTTCGTAAATATTGACAGACTTGTGGGAGCGTACATATACGCCTTTAGCAGTCAAAGGGTTAATTTACTGAACTCAAAACAGTAAA
>JAOPTO010002043.1:0-48651 GCA_033822845.1 Tetrapedia diversipes | reverse complement strand
TTTCTAACAGATGGCTCTACTTCTGTTTCTAATTGCGCCATGCCAAAAAAACCCGGTAATTCCTCTTCTAACCGAGAATCAACGTAATTTTAATACAGTTTTATTTTCACTTTGTTTTGCTAATTTTAGAGTTCAGTTTCAATCTTCGATCTTTACATGGTTTGCTATAGAAAATCTTAATTAACTTTGCATCGTTTCAATTTGCGTCGTGTTTTTTTGGAACGTAACCCCGACGCAAAGTGGGGTATTGGTGTATACAGGGTGTTCGGACAGCCCTGGGCTTAAATTGAAAGAGTAACTCCCTGAGACATTCTAAGACGAAAATCAAGAATAACGATTTTGCGTTTGAGGCTTTGTTTACGAGTTATAACTAGTTAAAGATATCGTTTAATCCGGACCGTTCGGCGCTTGAGAGCGGGTAACCGAGGCAACTCGGTCGGTAACGTTGCTGAGTCCACAGTGGAGAGAGTCCCGCTCTCAGGTGTCGAACGGTCCGGACTAACCGATTTTTTTAACTAGTTATAACTCGTAAACAAAGCCTCAAACGCAAAATCGTTACTCTTGATTTTCGTCTTAGAATGTCTCAGGGAGTTACTCTTTCAATTTAAGCCCAGGGCTGTCCGAACACCATGTATACGCCTTTCGTATGTATTGATGGACTTATGAAGGCGTATATATACGCCTTTAGCAGTCAAAGGGGGTTAATACCACGATCGTCACAAAGTTTTGACTCCGCCTGACAGTGCACACTCGCTGTCGAAGGGTCAAGTCGTTCGTTATCAAGCGATTAAACCGATAAACTGCTGCAAACGGGTAGTTCCAGAACCTCGGCGATTCCGCGAACTCGCAAAGGCACCGTCAGCTGGTGAACGCGAGCCAGCCCAACAGAAGAGCATATCCGCTCGGTTCTAAACCGCGCATGATTTATCGTGGCCGGATGGTACGACGCGAGCGGCGTTCTTACGCCGGCTGCGGGGCCCTTTCTCCCGGAAGCGTTTAAAGAATAACGCCAAGATTTATCGTTCGACGTCGCTCAGTGGCGAACGCGAGAGCCGTCTCTCGCACGGGAATAAATGATTCGAGGGAAGAGAGCACACGCCTTCCGAACTCTGCTCCTTGATCCCATTAAGCCAGCAGCCGATGCTGCTCGACTCTGCAGTATGTGTTCCTCGTTCGTCTTAGAAAGGAACGCCTTTTACAACGTGGCCCCGCTGTTTTGTCGAGGTATGCCACACGGACGTGCACACATATACAACGCACACATATGCACACATATGCTACAGGATGGGAAGATACGATGGCTTCTCGCGAAGTCGCGTCTTCGCTGGCCGAGCTCGTTCGTGAGGAGGCCTACTTTGCACGTGGCCTACTTGCGGAAGACCGACGGTCACGCGAGAAGGCATTCAGCCGACACGCGTCTCAGGCCGACGAATCAGCTTTGACCTCGAACCGAATCGGAAGTACGTTCGATTTTCCCTCGGCTTGGATCTCTTCGACGCACTGAGAGGATCCACGTATCTTGGAGTCAGGTACTGCACAGAGCTGGTAAGTTGGCGTGCTCGAGGAATTGTATGAGGTCTAATTGGTTGTAGCCTCTGTAGACCCACCTTTCTTAACAGTTAGCCAATCGAATGGAGAGATTGGAGTCAGAGCTGGTAAGTTGGCGTGCTCGAGGAATTGTATGAGGTCTAATTGATTGTAGCGCCTCTATAGACCCACCTTTCTTAACAGTTAGCCAATCGAATGGAGAGATTGGAGTCAGAGCTGGTAAGTTGGCGTGTTCGAGGAATGTAGGTCTAATTGGTTGTAGCCTCTATAGGTCCACCTTTCTTAACAGTTAGCCAATCGAATGGAGAGATTGGAGTCAGAGCTGGTAAGTTGGCGTGTTCGAGGAATGTAGGTCTAATTGGTTGTAGCCTCTATAGGTCCACCTTTCTTAACAGTTAGCCAATCGAATGGAGAGATCTCCTATTCTTTCCTCTGGCATTGATTCTGTTTACTTTTGTTCTTAGTTAGACTTGGACTAGTGTTGTTCACAATTCATCAAAGTACAATTTTTAATCAATTTGTGGCGACCTTCCTGCTCTCGCCATTAGGAAGGATTTAGCGACCACGATTCTTGCAAGTGCTTGAGTCTGCAGCATCGTCGAATTTGTAACCTCTCTTCTAGGATAGCCATTCAACTACAGCTATGATGTCAGTAGTCCCCTACCGATCGCAGCAAATTTAACACCAATTCAAGATTGACTAATGACAAAAGTGAATAGAATCAGTGTCAGTGGTTTGTCGAGGAAAAAATGGAAGATCTCCCCATTCGATTGGTTAAGTGTTAACACGATTGTAAGAGTGGAACACACATACTTTCGTTATTGGTCAAAACAAAACAAAATCGACGAATTGGATTGTATGACATCGTATGACGAAAATAATTAGGTGGCGCGAATAGAGTACTTCTCTTAACCCTGTGACTTCCCCCTCGCCAACTTATTAGCACCATGTAGTAACCCTTTTGTCCCTGTGCAAACCCACTCGCCAATCAGTTCATCAGCTTCCTAAGTACTGTACGGAGCTGGTAAGTAGATGAGCTCAAAAAGTGCAGGTCTAATTGATGGTAGTCTCTATAGGTCCACCTTTCTTAACACAATTATAGAAGTAAAACACACGTAGCTTTGTTATTGGCAAAAATAAAAAAAAGAAACGACGAATCGGACTATAACACTGTACCCGACGAAAACAATTAGATAGTATGAATAAAGTACCCCTTTTGCCCCTGTGTCTTTCCGCTTATCAATTCACCAACTTCCTAAGTACTGTAGCTGGTAAGTAGGTGAGCTCAAGAAATACAGGTCTAATTAATCATAGCATCTATAGGCCCACCTTTCTTAACACAATTATAGAAGTTAGACACGCATAGTTTCGTTATTGGCCAAAATAAAAGAAAAAAATCGACAAATCAGATCGTTTCACACCGCCTAACGAAGACAATTGAGTGATGTGAATAAAGCATCCCTTTTACCCCTGTACCTTCCGTTTTGCCAACTTACTTATTTCCTATAGTACTGTAGGGAACTGGTAAGTTCGTGATATCAAGAAATAATTATTTAATCGATCATAACTTTTACAAACCCACCTTTCTCAGCACAATTATAACAGTTAGACACGTATATTTTCGTTATTAGTTGAAATAAAAAAAAATCGACGAATCGGACCGTATCACACCGCCTAACTAAAAAAATTGAATGGTGTAAATGAAGTACCCCTTTTGCCAACTTACCAACTTCCTATAGCACTGTAGGGAGCTGGTAATTTTGCGATATCAAGGAATAATTATCTAACTGATGGTAGTCTCTATAAGCCTACCTTACTCAGTACAATTATAACAGTTAGACACGCATATTTTCATTATTAGTCGAAATAAAGAAAATTGACGAATCGGACCGTATCACACCACCTAACTAAAAAAATTGAATGGTGTAAATGAAGTACCCCTTTTACCAACTTACCAACTTCCTACAGTACTGTAGGGAGCTGGTAAATTGGTGATATAAAAGAATAATTATCTAAGCCCATCTTTCTCAGCACAATTATAACAGTTAGACACGCATAGTTTCGTTATTGACCATAATAAAAAAAAAATCGACAAATCAGACCGTATCACGCCACCTAACGAAAACAATAAAGTGGAGCAAATGAAGCCTTTTGTTACCCCTTTGTACCCCTTTTGCTCTCATGCCACCGGCTCGCCAACTTAACCAGCTTCCTATAGTACGTATGGCGACGTGATCTCCACGATTTAGCAGAGAAAAATGGCGCGCGATCCCTTGGCGCGCAAAGAATACCGGCGCACGGGCGCAGCCTCGAAGGCACAAAGAGGGCGGAGAAGGAGGCTGAACTCGTCTCACGCGAGACATCGTGTCCTCACCTCTGCGTCGCGACGATCAGGGACCCAGAGACCTGAATAGCCGTAGCCGGCGGGCCCGGCAGGGCAGAGTAACGGTCCACGGATGAAGGTTACTCGCATTATCCGCAACAGGCCGGTGTTTCTCTGGCCAAAATCGAGCGCGATCAAAGGATCTAGGGAACACCTACCACTCATACGTGTCCAAGAGAAGGCACATGCAGAAGAGTGATTTTTGACGCACGATTGCACGTTTTTCCTATTATTTTCTAAATACAGGTCTAAATATGAGTATATTTTGTCAAATAAAATAAAAATGATCGCTTTTCTGGTTTAAATTTATAAAGAGATATGCCTTTCTTTTAAATTTATGGTTTTAAATTACTGAAATATTGTGTATTATACCACAAAAAACATGCTTGTGTCGACCATTGTAGGAATCTTAAAATTAGCGGAATGCAGAAGGACCAAGAATATGTAAAACTACAATGTAAAGAAAAACGTCCGTGCAACACTATGTTTCGGCTGTGACTGACTGCAGGCACGGTTTTCGCAGGAGATCGTCATTTTGTCACGTTTATGGTCCACCACCTGGCCTATGCCTTCTACGCAGTCTCGTATCGCACCGAACGTGTAAACCGAAACTTTTGTTTTATATATACGAACGTTCCAGCACGACACTTCCCCTCGAGACGGGACGATTGTCAACCCCATTGTAGTTTTACATATTCTTGGCCCTTCTGCATTCCGCTAATTTTAAGATTCCTACAACCATAAAAAAAATGTGGGGCGTATACGCCCCACGCTGGCCTGAACGGAAAGTCTTAACCCTTTTTAAGGCAGAGGCGATATATTTACCACCAACAAAAACTTCAGCAAACTCAAATTCAGCTTGCATGTGACTCTGTTGACGGGCAGTGGGAATATTTTTACCACCTATTTTTCCAAAACTTCCGAAATAATTAGTGTTTTTCTTTTAAGTTTATTTTTGTTATATAAATAAAAACATGCCAAAAATATAAGCGCAAGTTATTTTATTACTCCGAATCCTTCTGCCTTATAAAGGGTTAAAAAAAATGTCCGACAGGGAACGTGTTAAGGGGTTAATCTTGGGATACGGTTCATACATCTTATATATTGGAGCTGGTTCTTCATCGAGAACGTGTGAATGAGAGACTTTGGCTCACGGTACGCAAACGATTAGGCATTCTATAAAATGCCAGCAGCTTTTCAAACATTTCATAATCAAAAACGTGATTAGATAAATCAAAAGCTGCCCTGCTTGCTTTTCTCACCCAATTACAACGATCTCATAAATAGAAGAAAATTGGTAGCCACTGCAGATTTATCAAACTTTACAGCGGTGCAGTGTTTCAGTTTCCGGTACGCCCGGCGTTGAGAACGAGGTTTAGTGAAAAGTAGCTTGGCAGGGTGCTCGTTGAAAAGCCAGATTGACAGAGACAGCAGGCTGCGCTTTAATCTTCTAAGTTGCAGCCGCGGATCGGCGGCCAAAAAGTTTTGGCGCACTGCTAAACTTCGCTGAAAGGACGGTACCTACACACCGGTGTTTGAAAGCGGATAAAAGAGAGATGCTTTTCTTTTCTGGCGATGTTCCAAAGGCTCACGGAGGAAAGGAAACGCACAGAGAAAGGGTTTCAACGAGAGAGTCGGCGAACGTGTAATCTGAATTCCGATATCCTCGCATAAAACCATGTTAGACAGAGTACAGTGTTTTTCGAGTAACTTTAAAGCGGTATATCTTGGCAAAAAAAATATCGTACAATTAAAAGTCAAATTTGACTTTATAGGGGAAGGTTAGTACTATACGGTGCTATTTACAAAAATATTGGACAAATGTTACTGTCAAAGTATTACTTCAAAGTATTCTCTAATTAGCGGTAATGTTCAAAATGCACTCTAACTGTCAATTTTTATTCAACTCTTACAATTGTAAGTTAGAAAGAGTACACTGCGCGACAAAATGATAGCATAGCCTATGATTTACAGTGTTTCTCGAGTAATTTCAAAGCGGTATATCTTGGCAAAAAAGATATCGTACAATTAAAAGTCAAATTTGACTTTATAGGAGAAGATTATTATTATACGATACTATTTACAAAAATATTGGACAAATGTTACTGTCAAAGTATTACTTCAAAGTATCCTCTAATTAGCGGTAATGTTCAAAATGCAATAACTGTCAATTTTTATTCAACTCTTACAATTGTAAGTTAGACAGAGTACAGTGCGCGACAAAATGATAGCACAGCCTACGATTTACGGCGTTTCTCGAGTAACTTCAAAGTGGTATATCTCGGCAAAAAAAACATCGTACAATTAAAAGTCAAATTTGACTTTATAGGGGAAGGTTAGTACTATACGACGCTATTTACAAAAATATTGGATAAATATTACTATCTATGGAATATCAACATAAATATTTGAAAAATCCGTACATTCTATTTATTTATCTCCTAAACTTAATGCGGCAGGCTACTTTTGAGATCAGATTTGAATTCAACACGTGAAAATGTATAAGAAATCTTTGCCATCTCAAACAACGAAGTCTCGTTGATCTTTTTTTTTTCCTTTCCGCACTATTATTTTGTCGCACTTAGTTTTCACGAAAAGGTTAAATTTTCCGTAAAAAATGTAACCTGTGATTAATTTTTGTCTGTTTTATTAAGAAAAAGATACCGCACACAAAACTGCACGTACAAACTCTGTGCTTCACTATGACTTTCGAGGATCATAATTATTTAGGAGTACTAAGTCATATTAACTTAGAAACGTTAATTCTACATAGAAAAATAACATATCAAAGTTTCATTTGCAACATTTTAAATTCATACACTGATCGCTCATTATCCTTACTCAGAGACAGATACACATTCATACACCTACACGCGTATTAAGGCCGCGATCATGCTTTTATGTACCACCTCATAAAACAAAATATACATACATCCAATCACCCGAATTTTAATTGATGCTTCTGAGATATCAAATCATGTCGACTTTTTCTCTACTTCATTACAAATATTCAAACAACAACTACGCACTCAGTTAAATAGGCAACATTAACCCTATATGGGCCCGTGTAACTTGCAGGTCAGATGCTAATTTATTGACATTTTAATTAATAATTTGATTTTTTTCATGAGATAACATATACATATTAATTATATAATGTTCTATAGTGTAAAATTGTTTAAACTGGACAACTTTTTCTATTTGCATATATAGGATTATAATTGTTGATTTACCGTTCCATCAATTTTTTTTGTATTTAAAACAAAAATTCGGCCCATAGAGGGTTAATACAACACACTTGCAGGTACACTCTGCTTAACCCTACGTAAACTAACAATACTTAATTATATCCAACGTCCGAAAAATTCTATTATATATACTTTTGTACAAAATGAGATGCTTGCCCGTCAAATAAAGATTATTATTATTATTATTATTATTATTTGTCGTACAGCGAAGCAAACCGCTTGTTCGAAGGATGCTGGTCTGCTTCGCAGGAAAGGCAGTTTTCGAGCGAAATTCCAGAGGGATTATTCACAAACGCGGCAACCGGACCGCGCGAGTAAAAGGCTTAGGCCGCGGCTCCTTCAGGTAGAAAGCGTCGAAAACAACGTTCCATCGGCGAGCATCTCTCACCGACAAAAGGTGAAACCCCTCGTCGCGGACGGATTTGTCTGAATGGAATTTGCCGTCCGAGAAAACACAGAAAACAGTGTACGCGAGCAGGTTCGGGGCACTTCTATCACGTCCGTTAACCTTCACATAATACCAGAATTTAGCATTAACATTTTACCAATCGGATTAATCGGCTTTTTGCATGTTTCGTTTGTAAATTTTATAACGTTCCTTTATACGAAGGTAACACGTTTCCGAGCGATATCATGTGTACACTGTAAAAAAATATTAAACTATTAATTACGCGAAGAAAGTATCGTTTAACACTATTCCTACCGACACTTCAAGTACACCTATTCAAATGATCGGTCGTGGTAGGTAAGATGTACTACAAATTTTTTTCAGAAAATAAAGAATGAAAAAAGAAGTGAATTAAAGTGTAAGTAAATTAAAGAACGCATGCTAAGACGTTATAAATACCCTGGAATACCCTTTATTTATAAATATCCTTTGGAGACAAGTTTTTTCGTTCGAAAACATTCGAGCAGCTTGTAACGAAAGGGTTAAAACGGTATTTAGTTATAAATACAAGAAATTAATCCATACGTACACTATTACATCCTACATACTCGTAAAGTTTTATTCAAAACATTAATTGAAATCAGAATATTAAAGTTAAATAAATTTATTTGTAATACAGTGTACGAATAATTTTTGGAGTCACTATATGTGTATCATACAATAGAAAATTCATCGTGACGTCACGGGCAAACCCTGTAAAATTGACGTGGCATTCAACTTGTTAAAAAACGCATTCCCTTTCGTTCGTTCCTACGTGGTCTGTGCAACGCGAACAGGCGCGGTTTGCCCACCGGGGAAAACTCATCTCGAGCCTCTTAAAACGCGAAAGCGAGGGAATTCTCTCGCTCGTACACGTATCGTCGTAAAATTAATCCCCGATAATTCGTCGTCGTTCGGAGATTTAACGGTCGGTCGCGGTTCAACGCGAGTCTCTCCGCCATCGAAACGGTCCTGGTTAACCGGTAAACAGGTCCTACGCCGAAGGCAAAATTTACTGTGCCGTCCGAATGGCCAGAGGTCACAAAACGAGTTTCGTTTTATTACAACCGCGTACGTCGTCCAACTCTGCCCCGCATCCATCGCCTACTTCCTGCAGCGCGTTCACGTCTTTCATTATCGGGTTGTCCGGAAAGTTCGTGCCGATTTTGAAGGGAGATTGAAGCGCAGGGGGGATTTAACCCTTTTAGTGCCAGGCGAAAAAGAGGTGCCTATGCAAGAATAACCGGCCGAATTTCACGGTTTTACTAGGGTTTGGGAAAACGCTCATAAAAACCAAACAAGAAACAATATTTACATGATTCAAAAAGCAGTATATTAAGGACGGAATAGAGAACAAAACGATGACACTAGTTTTTCTATATTCATTGAAAATTATATAAATAACAAAGGTATAAAAGATCATAAAGAAAGTAAAAGTTGAGTTCTCTCTTACAAAACGTATTTGCACATACAAAAAGTCATCTTTTCATCATAATTTTATGTAGACCATTTATTAAAAAGTATATACTTTGCATTTCCAATGTATTTTGTAACAAGATAAATAATATTACATAATAAAAATAAAAAATCATTCGAAGGTACATGGTACTTATGTTAGATTTCGTTAGCTCCAAGCGATAGGAAAAAGTCGTCTACAAAGAGTTAAAACGAAATACTATTTTCTTTAATTCTCTCGTAATGAAATTAGACCATTTATAACGTATTATAAATTTATTTTGAGATAGAGTTCTCCTGCAATGCGAATAGTAAAGCGCTACAAGACGCGGGCCGATATATCGGCTCTGGCACTTCTCGCCAGTGCATCAAGAGCCGATGTATCGGCCTCCGGCACTAAAAGGGTTAATGTTTTGCACTTCTCTCGTTTTTAATGGAAAGTACATACTTTTGTCTTAAGAAAACATATTTTCTATTAAATATTGTGATTCATAATGTGTATTAATAATATAACGTTGAATAAAATAAAGAAAATTGTTGGAAACTGTCTTTCATTGCTCCTTGCCGCGGATCTCGCTCTTCATCACTAACCAGTCTTCCATGTACGTAGTTTGCGGAGATAAGATGGCTAGCATAGAAGGAATGCGGGTCTTGCTGGTTACGATCGCTCTAGGTCCACCTTTTCTAGTAGAATTAGAAATATGGGGCACGCGCACTATCGCTTGCAAAGGTTTTCATACCTTGGAATTTTTCTATACCTAGAAGTTTATGGAATCAATCACATATTTATATCAATTTCATTATTCAATTTTTCTCAAGTGACATAATAATTTAAAACTTTAACTATATTGATTAAATTTTAAGTGTTAAAGAGAAATAAAAGTTTTGATTGCATTATTTGCATTAGTTAATGTGTCGATTACACCAGAAAAAATTTTGAGAAAATTGGCGATGCTTGTTACATCCCTTTAGTGTCTATTGTAAAAAACAAATTTAGTAAATAAAGAAATTTTACACACATTAGGTACGTAATTAATTTATCGACTATACGTGGTCAAATTTCGAGAAAATTTTTTCTATTCTAAAAAAATCTGAATTACAAAATCTACTGTACATTGCAATTACAATGGATATATTAAAGTGTGCAAAATTTGTTGTTATAATAGTGACTACAAATTTATGTAAAATTAGTATTAAAGATACGAAAGAGAAATATAACGAAACCGAAAGACACAGATTAAATAAAGAATTATAACTATAAATCTTGTCGATTTTAATATAATCACATTTATCTTCTTGTAAAATAATTCCTTTGTAAGCAAAAGTAAGAAATATAATCGCTGTTTCAAAGTTTATCAAATTTTACCTACCAAATCGATTAATATGCATTAAGTATTCAAAACTGTTGTCTTTTTTTCAACTGTTAGAAATTCCACAGGTGTACGTTTTTGCACATCTGCGTTTTTGCATTTTTGCAATTTCACAGAAGCGTTTGTGACCGATTACATTTTCATTGCTGGCGAGAAACACCGCACAAGACCAGATTATACGAAATGAACGCTACAGTGACACACATTTCAACGTATTCAACCCTTTACCACGCGATGTTTTGCTCGTGTAACGGTCTAACCGATAGTCGATGACGTTTCGAGAGGGCCCTTGCTCGCGGTGAGCAACGGCAAGAGAATTTTTCGTCGACCAACGTTACAGTCCGTGAAGTAGCTGGGAATGGTTATCGGATTGTCGCTAACTCGATAAGCCTATCGTGGCTCAAGGTTTACCGAAAAAAGCCTCGTCCTTATACGTTCGACATCTGTCGCGCGATAACGGAACAACGTAGGTACTGCTGGGAGTTGGTAAGAAGTCACTCAAAGTGGCACAAGGGCCAGAAGGGTTCTACAGTAGAGTCTTCCATATACGAATTAATTGGGAAACAAAAGTGTTCGGATAAAAGAATTTTCGAATGAGGGAACGGTTACTAAATTTCTTAGAAAACTAATGCTAAATTTTATTTATCTAAACAGATATTATTCATAGATATTATTAGGGTCATTTGACCCCTTATAAAATATACGAGGTGGCACAAGGGCAAGAAGAGTACTACAGTAGAACCTACCATATATGGATTAATTAGGAGACAAAAGTGTTCGGATAAAAGAATTTTCGAATGAGGGAACGGTCACTAAATTTCTTAGAAAACTTGTACTAAATTTTATTTATCTAAATAGATATTAATTATTTAATAGATATTATTCATAGATATTATTAGGGTCATTTAACCCCTTATAAAATATACGAGGTGGAACAAGGGCAAGAAGAGTACTACAGTAGAACCTTCCATATATGGATTAATTAGGAGACAAAAGTGTTCGGATAAAAAAATTTTCGAATAAGGGAACGGTCACTAAATTTCTTAGAAAACTTATAATAAATTTTATTTATCTAAATAGATATTAATTATTTAATAGATATTATTCATAGATATTATTAGGGTCATTTAACCCCTTATAAAATGTACGTTGATTTTTAGAAAGAAATTCTTAACTTATTAAATGGAATCTTAACTTTATTCACTTTTCTTTCTTTTCCTGTTTTAATTTAATTTATAACCTTTCCTATATTATTAAAGGAAATAATTCGCAACAGTTTTGTAGACTCTGACCTTTACTCTCTGATTCTCGATATAGGACTGCATTTCTATTTCGTTTAGCTGTAGAGAACTGAGACTGTTAAAAAGCGAGTGGATTCAACCTCGCAACGGAAAAAAGGCCGGTTGAAGAGGAACGGAAACGCGGTCGCAGAAAGGCCGGCCGATAAAACCGCAAAAACTGTTTTTCCCGTTCAGGGTGCTCTCTTCGGGCTACCTCGAGCTGAAAGAGCGCTGGCGCCAGTGCTAATGCAGCGCTCACTCCTCAGGAATGCACCCGCTGTCGCAGCCGAGGGAATGCGTGTGTGCACGCGCCCGCGATATATTTGTATACCCCGTGCATTCGCCCGGCGACGAATCTGGAAGCGAGCCGAGGCAGAGAGCCTCGACCAACGACCACCGCGAGGAACCTTTCCGATTTACAAATTTAGCTCCGGTACCACGGGAACCTTTCCGATTTACAAATTTAGCTCCGAACCGCGACCACCTTTCTTCGCTTGCTCACACCCTTGGTATTTCATGAAGCGCGCGAAAATTCGTGTGGCTCGACTCTCTCGTGGCGGATGATGTTTTGGAACTCCACGAAAGATTGATGTATGTATTAAGAAGCTATTAACTTGTTGTGGATTGAATCTAGAGAATTGAGTATGAAACGCGAAAATTTGCATCGTTCGACATTCTCGCGGCTGATGATGTTCTAGAACTCCATTAAAGGCCGATGTATGTATTACGAAGCTAGTGAGTTGCTATGAAGTGAAAACTATTGACTTGCTATGAACTGAAAGCTATTGACTTGCTATGAACTGAAAGCTATTGACTTGCTATGAACTGGAAACTATTGACTTGCTATGAACTGAAAATTATTGACTTGCTATGAACTGAAAGCTATTGACTCGCTGTGAACTGAAAGCTATTGACTTGCTATGAACTGAAAATTATTGATTTGCTATGAACTGAAAGCTATTGACTTGTTATGAACTGAAAGCTATTGACTTGCTATGAACTGGAAACTATTGACTTGCTATGAACTGAAAACTATTGACTTGCTATGAACTGAAAGCTATTGACTCGCTATGAACTGAAAGCTATTGACTTGCTATGAACTAAAAGCTATTGACTTGCTATGAACTGAAAGCTATTGACTTGCTATGAACTAAAAGCTATTGACTTGCTATGAACTGAAAACTATTGACTCGTTGTGAATTGAACCTAGAGTCGAATATGAAGCGAGCAAAAATTTACTTTGTTCGACACTCTCGCGATTAATGATGTTCTGGAACTCCACGAAAGACTCATATATGTATTACAAAGCTATTGACTCGTTGTGAACTGAACCTAGAGTCGAGCATAAAATTATGAAACACGAGATTTGAACAATCAACAGATTTCAGGACACTGCAATAGGTACCAACTCTAAATTGGTTTAATCGAATCGAAATTTAAGTGTATCAAATTTATTTGGAAGTAATCTGACAGATGTACCATTCTGTACCATTGTGAGTATCGCAACGCTAATCTGTGCTACCACTACATGAATTGGCGCATATATAATCGGACAAAACCTTTTAAATGATTGTGAAGGTAGTTTGAAAATATAGCAGAAAGTCAATTATCCGATTTAGTTGAGGGACAAGTCTATTTGGATAAATGGATTTTCGGATAATCTGTATGAAAGGACCAAGCATTTGATTACACGATGAAACGAACGCAGAATCTCGTGCAATTTTCAACCACAGATGTTTCTCACGTGAAAGAATAAGTATCTAGTAAAGGAAACGCGACATAAAAGTAAATTAAACGTTTTCGGATGCGAATGTTTGATTAGATTAATTAAAATAGACTACCTCTAATTATTCCGTAACTTCGTTACAACCTTCTATTTTGCAATTTGTTCTGCGAGAACATAATTATAGGTAACGCAGAGATCGACGAAACTTTTGCGCTCACCTAATTAATATAAAGATACGTCTTAAAGTGCGTCGTTCGCAACGATGTACCCGTGATTATATACATTATAAATGATAGGCACTTCGCGAAATAACAGAGTGCATTATCCATTTTTATTCTAATACTTGGCCATCGAACAGGATATTTGATTAAGATGCCACAAGACGGGAACAAGCAAACGGTCCTAAAAATAGTACGCATCGGTTCGTTCCCTTCGGCCGTTAACGTCACCCTTTCGGCCTGTCCCCGTTCCACACGGTGTTCCGTTCCCGCAAGAACCCCACACGTCCGGGGCAGTTTTTGCGACGGTGACGTTAAAACGCGTGCCGACATGCTCCAATGCATCCGTTAAGTTGCGTATTCGCTTGGCGAACAACAGCTCGTGAATAACGCTCGCAAGAAGTTCACGAAACATTTTCGTAACCATCACACGATTTACAGTACGCGACAAAATGCTAGCATATTATAGGAAAGGTTATAAATGAAAAAAGGAAAAGAAAGAAAAGTGAATAAAATAATAAATATACGTGTATTTAATAAAACTAAAACGACACAAACGAACACAAAATAACAAACTACGCTTATGCTTCGCAAACTACACAGTTCTTCTCTCTACGCTGGCTACTTAGCTTCTCACTTCACCGTCCAATACTTTCTGTCTTCACCGTCCAATACTGTCTGCCTTCACCGTCCAATACTTTCTGCCTTCACCGTCCAATACTTTCTGCCCCGAGCTCGCATTTTCCCCGTCATATATTCTTCCAAACACTCGTTTCCTTTCATTCTAATTGTCAACCTTTCTCACTCTACGCATTCGGTCACGACCACCCACAATTTCTCAGTCGCACTGTTTCCTCAAGTTCTCATCTTTCACGCCTTAGAAACATTCGAGCCCAAACATTCTGCGTTCACACGACAATCGCCCAACTCAAGTACTCTTCCGACTTTTCCAGCCTCGCATCCGCTCGACAAGGAAAGTGCAAGCCCTTCGAGTCACCAATTTAGTTGAAACCTTGCTCACTTGTAGATCTAGTCATTCTGTTCACGAAAATATACCACTATAGGGGCAAACACTCAATATTTTCCGAGATAATTATGACTAAAGTTTTATTATTACGGTAACTATAATTCTACAATTCTATTCAAAGTGTGTATCAAGTAATAAAATGGTATACCGGGAATGTACAAGGATTTGTACGGCGTGGACTCAAGTTCAAAGTCGTGAGGACTTTATTAACTTTTTTTTCTTTCTTTTTTCAATGTATCTTTTTTATTTTCTGTTCATTTTTTGTTCGCGGAAACATGTCGAATTTTAAATAAATTGTAAATAAAATGTCTTACTAAAAAACTTCAATTTTGAGGCTCATTGAATTGAAGTTTTGCATGTAAGCTAAAAACAGTGGAATCACACTTTTTGGCATTTTTCGGCACGGAATATGACGAGCGCTATCGCGTCGCTTGGCAATTTTCGATCGGGAAATAAGAAAGGGCAGTGGCACTCAAAACGGTTAAATTTGTTTCTCCTATTATACTCGCTCACTCGATTATTCGAATCAGTCACTCGACCGTTCACTCAATTTTTCTTTTACTCATAACTTACACCCACGGCAAAAAAAACACTCAACAAAACTAACCCGAACGTGAACCTAACCCCGACCGACGAAAATTGTTTCATTACTGCATTCTTCAAGAATTCCTAATTTTCAATGTTTGATCTTGCTTGGCAATCTTCGATCGGGAAATAAGAAAGGGCCGTAGCACTCAAACGGTTGAACTCGATAAAGTGAAATTCGAACTCGTCATAAGCAACGAACCTGTTCCCCATCGACGTACAGCAATTTCTCGGGTTCGTTAGCGATCGATCCCGAGCACGCTTTTCTCGCTCGCCATTGTTGGATCGATTAGGAACGAAAGTGGCCGGGGCTGGTTGGCCCGCCAACCCTGTCGCCACCGTGTTCGTCGCAGCTCCACAAACCTAGATTCTCGACAAGAGTTGGCGCCGGCCAGATACGTAGTGGATTAAAAAGCGAAGCCAAACCAGTCCTTCTCCGTTTGTTCACGTGAAACTTCTCTCGGTTCCATCCGAGCGCCGCGAAATCGGCATATAAACGCGTTCGAGACGCGGCAGACGAAGAGGGAATTTCTCAAACGGAATGGAGGAGTGAAATTTTACCGCCTTTCACCGTTTACATGCCTTTTCGATCGAACCCGCCGCCACTGTCTCCGCGTCTTCCATCGTATTCGCGAGAAAAATGGCCGACGAGCCTCCATCTTTGCCGGATTGGCTTGAACGTTTGCAAGGGCGCGATTTCGTTGATCTTCGAGAATAGAAACGAACAACTACTAGTGTCGGATTTGAATTAACACTTTCACGTCGGGTGACACCAACGTGGTGCCATTGGCTAGCTGGTGACACCAATGTGGTGCCAAAACAGAACCACCAATATTTAATTATTGTAACGAAATTATGTCAACCGATCATCTACTATTTAACACGTTGACTGCCATGGGGGTCACCGATGACCGGCGCTCAACATGGCAGTGGCGCCACGGGGGTCATTGGTGACCGATGCGCTCAGATTGGTAGAAAAACATAATTTGAACAAATGTCAATAATTATCGATTTTTTTATTATTACCATCATTAACACTTTGACTGCCACGTTGGTCATATATGACCGGCCATGGTTTCTCCTGTGGCGCCACGACGGTCACCGGTGACCGGCGCGCTCAGATTGGTAGAAAAACATAATTTGAACAAATGTCAATAATTATCGATTTTTTATTATTACCATCGTTAACACTTTGACTGTCATGGGGGTCACCGGTGACCGGCGCTCAACTTGGCAATGGCGCCACGAGGGTCATTGGTGACCGACGCGCTCAGATTGGTAGAAAAACATAATTTGAACAAATGTCAATGATTATCGATTTTTTATTATTACCATCGTTAACACTTTGACTGCCATGGAGGTCACCGATGACCGGCGCTCAACTTGGCAATGGCGCCACGGGGGTCATCGGTGACCGCCGCGCTCAGATTGGTAGAAAAACATAATTTGAACAAATGTCAATAATTATCGATTTTTTATTATTACCATCGTTAACACTTTGACTGCCACATCGATTGGTCATATATGACCGGCCATGGTTTCTCCTGTAACGCCACGGCGGTCATTGGTGACCGGAGCGCTTCAAATACTTACGCAATTGTAAGAGTTGAATAAAAATTGACAGTTAGTGCATTTTGAACATTACCGCTAATTAGAGGATACTTTGAAGTAAAAAATGCCGCGTTGAATGATTAAAAATTTTTATTAGAACATCGAAAATAAAAAATTAATTTCTATGAAATATTGCATCTAACGGTGTACTCCCGTGGCGTCGTGAGCGAAACATATGATTTCGGCGTGGCAGTCAAAGGGTTAATGTAATGGTGTGAAGAAATTAATGAAGTATAAAACATCTAAAAATAGTTATACACTATAACTTATTTATTGTAGATAATATTTCAACAGTATATTTATCGTATAATAGAAAATTCATCATGACGCCACGGGCAAACCCTGTAAAACTGGCGTGGCATTCAACATGTTAAATGCAAAAAATACCATAAATTCATGCTATAGAGAATCATTTTAAGCCAATTAACACATTGCATACGGGTGACGAGATATCTCGTTTTAGTACTTTCTTACACGCAAGTATCCACGACTACAAATAATTTGATATATTTGTTATGTTTGCATTCCACTTTCATTGCTACACAATAAACCGATATATAAAAAACATATTATACTAACGTTTAAGAATTTACAAGCGTAAATTGAAGAAGGTGCTTGTATGCACTGTATTCAATTTTTTGTCGAGCAGAGCGCCGTACGCAATGTGTTAACACATTGTATGCCGGTGGCATCTGAGGCATTTAACCCTTTAGCCTATAACCACGAGTCTGACTCGTGGTAAAGAATTTGTGTCATAAGCGAAAACCACGAGTCTGACTCGTGGTAAAGAATTTGTGTCATAAACAAAAGCCACGAGTCAGACTCGTGTTGTGGAATTTGTGCATAAGATGCCGCGTATTATTATTAGAACAAGCGATTGGAGTTATTCCACATCGAATATTTTTCCTTTGATTATGATTACACCCTAGACGTCTTAAAATTACTATTTGTACCTAAACATTGTTTATTATTGTAGGAATGCGATCAAGCGGATGCGAGTTTGGGAAAGTCTGAAGAGTACTTGAGTTGGGCGATTGTCGTGTGAACGCAGAATGTGATGCGTGAATCAGAAAGAGTGTGATTGTGAGAGAAACAAGAACGTTGAAATTATGTTAACACATTGTATGCCGGTGGCATCTGAGGCATTTAAAACTGTAGGTGAAGAAAATATTTAAAATTTTATACATTATTGTAAAACACTAAAATTGGTTTGCATATTCCTTATATGCAATTTAACGATAACGAAAAATAGAAACAAACAAATCGCCAAACAAAAGAATGTTGTATTATCGCAAACCCGGCGCTAAAGCAACAGACTTCCAAACCCGCGTTTTCGCGGGGCCGGCATACAATGTGTTAAGTTGATGAAATATTGTTGAACGGAAATCGCATTATAAGAATACCGCGTTATAGAAGGGCTGTCGCGATTTTATCTCCGCGTTATAGGAGGGTTGACCGTGTCCCCCTCGCCCCTGTGCCATTTCGCCAGCCAACTTTTCACGAACGCGCAAGTACGTTTCGTAGCCGCTGTAGGTGTCGACGGAGCGAAACAGAGTGCAGAACACAAAGGGATCGAAATGGCACGGATAGGTGCCGTTTCACCTACGTGACACGTGTGGAGCAAGCCGCGCATATACACAGCCCAATTAAAACCTACGCGCGATTAGTAACGCCGCTCGACGCCGTGTGTACACCGAAACCGCCGTGAAATGTTCTCACGCGAATAAACCGCTCCGCGCGTATGCGTGCGCCGCGACGGACGCGTCGCGATCGAAGGTGAGCGCTGCGCCCACGTGGCGCTTTCGAGGCTGCCTTTTAACGGCGTTTCCTCACCCGCTCCCGCCTCTTTGCCCGTGGAACCGTACCCATTACCCGCGATGACACAATAACAACAACGACAAAGGCCGTCGCCGAGCCGCTTACGCAAGGACGCGTGGAAGGTAAGAGGCGACTCGATTAAGCGGATATTAATCGAGTCGCCGCGATTCGTTCCCTCTCGTACGTGACTGCTCTTTGTCGTCTCTATTTGCTGCATCTCCACCTGTCGCGTTAGGGATTACGATGAACAGAACTCATGCATCAGCGCATATTAACCCTGTTCAGTCCTTCAGTTAACCCTTTGACTGCTACGGGCGCATATATGCGCCCAGCACAAGCCGTCGATATAGACTATGGGCGCACATTTGCGCCCAGCACAAGCCGTCGATATAGACTATGGGCGCACATGTGCGCTCGGCGACGGCTTTGATCATTTACTGCTGTCTTACTGAATTCCTCAAGAAATTATTTTATCATATCCGTGTAACACTCAGAAACAACATACCTTGTTGCTTATCAACAAGAAAAATCTCGTTTATTTCGTCAGTTTTCGCTATATCTTAAATTCGTTTCATCTGTTCATCTGCCATTTGACAAAAGTTATGTATGGTTTGGAGTTCGTTTTGTACATTTCATTTTATATATTTTATAATACATTATAATTATCAAATTATGGCGTTTAAAACTTTACCCTTGACGAATAAATAATATATATTGAAGATAAAAAATATTTAAAAAATTGAAAAATATTAATTTTGGAGTGGATAAAGTAACAGTAATTTGATTCTGTACAATATTACAATTGAATACACCGCCGAACAGATTTAGATTGCGTGAAAAAGTATTCAGTCCCCAGCGACAGTTAGTGCCGGCTGCACGCCGTCGACGCGAAGCGTTTCAGCTCAGAGTCTTCCGCAGTCAAAAGGTTAATAAGAATAAAGACAATGGTGGTATCATAAGCTGGAGGTATCAGCGAGATATCTCCAAACATTCGATAGTGACGTAAGCTAAGGATAGCAGCGAGATATCTCACAAGGGAAGTTTGCGAACCCGGAAATTCAAAAAAATATGAAACTTGGTGTACAGGTAGAGTAAATCATTCATAATACATACCTATTTTTTGTTCGTGCTCAATGTCATTTTTAAAGGGTGATTTCACCCCTTAAAGAGAATAGAAAATTATCTTTGTCCTGGAATATTTCGAGAACGGTGAGAGATATTGAAAAAGAGTTTAAGCAAAAGTCGAATGCTATTTTTATGTTTACAAGAATGTATAAAAATATTTTCCGAAAAATCGATATTTTTTGAGTTACCCCTCCACCAGACCTTAAATTTAAAAAAATATCGATTTTTCAACTTTTTTCATAATTCAACTTTTGCTTAAACTCTTTTTCAGTATCTCTCACCGTTCTCGAGATATTCCAGGACAAAGATAATTTTACATTTTCTTTAACACGTTGACTACGAATTTTATTTTGAAGAAAACACGGAATTTAGCAAAATCTAATAATATTAAGTTACAGATGTAGTATTGAAATGGAGTTTATTGTGATTTGAAAATGAAAAGGAACACTACAAGATATCTCGTAGCTGGAGTCACTGAATAAAATTCCTGCGTTGAGTGCCATTTGTAATCAATCTAAATTGTAGCGCACACTACGAGATATATCGTAGTCGGCAGTTTTTGGTGCATACGCTTACTACGAGATATCCCGTTGTTGAATGAATGGGTTAAATCGTTTGTTTTCGATGCGCTAACAGCACACGCGCTTCTTGTGCAGAGATTTTTTTACGTAATCAAATATAATTGTGGGAATGCGATCGAGTGGATGCAAGTTTGCGACGAGAAACTGAGAAATAAATAAAAAGTAATGTCATGCAACCGTACACCGATAAACTGATGGTTTTGTTAATTTTACGTATCACGAAAATCGATTCTTTTATTTTCCTTACGACGCTAATATTTCTCATAAGCTTTCGAGCTTAACTAAATCGGCTTATACGAAGAGCCAGCGACCGTTTTTGTGCGCCCCCTTCAACCGTTTCCACGTTTACGTTTTGTCGCGTGCAGCAGCTCGTTCGCGTTCGTGAATTTTCTGCACCGTTTGATCACCGAATCGTTACGAGCTGCGGAAATGTAACAGAGAACGTACAGAGGAGGCTTTAAAAAGCCACGGTTCGAGCGGCTGCTCTTTTTGCCGAGTCCTAATGCTCGCAAACACGGAAGAATCGGCCGTTATTTCGCTCGACCGAGCGTTAAACAGTCATTAAAGGATATACAGAGGCTTGCTCTGAAATGAACACATCGTTAACACGATACGAGCAAATGTGCGCCATTAAGTGGCTGCCAGGTAACGATTATCCTCCGGACAGAGAACTGTAGCTCCGAGTGACTGCGCCAAAGCGTGCACAGCGGTTATTGCGCAACAATCTTAGATCACTTGCAGGTATTACTGACCTTATAGTGGCGTAACTGAATGTAGTTTCTGAAATTGTTTCTAGGTATACCGTAGAGACCTCCATATCGCAACTTTCATTATCCGAATACCCAAACAATTTTGTACGCAGCTACTTATGTGAAGATCCATGTGACTTTACTTATTGGATTGAATAAAAATGTACAAATGTACAAAAAACGTACAAATGTCGTAATCGATAAAAAAATATTTATAGAATAATAATTAAATTTATTAACATAGATAAAATTAGTTATTGTAAATAATAATTTATTAGATCACAATAAATTTAATTAATGTTGATAATTTAACTTATTAGATCACAATAAATTTAATTAGTTGTTTATAATTTAATTTATTAGGCCACCATAAGTTTAATTAATGCAGATAATTTAATTTATTTTGTCGAAATAAATTTAATTAGTGCTGATAATTTAATTTATTAGGTCACAATACATTTAATTATCAATGCTAAATTTATTAAATCATAATACATTTAATTATTATAGATAATTAAATTTGTTAGATTACAATAAATTTAATTAATATCAATAAATTTTTTAGATTGTAAGAAATTTTATTATTTCAATTATTGCAATCTTAAATATTGAAAGAAACAAATCAATTTTGTTGATTTCTACTTAGAAAACTGAAACTTAATGCAGAAGAAGATGGTTGTTCTGTTTTTAAAAATTCCATTATTCCACTACTTTTGTCTTCCTACTAGTTCGGATACGGAAGTCTCTACACTGTACATATAACGTGACAACGTTAAGCAAAACTTATTTCGAATAACAAATGAACTTGATTTATTCGTTGAATTAAATAATGAATAACTAGCATATTGTAGAAAGGTCGGGAGAAGAATTAAGTGCAGGAATGGAGAAGCATATTTTCTGTTTTCAAGGAATGGATATGGAAGAATGAGGAAAAGGAGCAAAATAATGGTCAGAATGACCACATCCGGGATTGTAACGTTGAATGACGTTCATTTTTAATAAATATGGTCAGGAATACGTCTGGTTGGCCTAACTGTGAAGGTGAAGGGGCAACGAAGCGAAAGAATACCCGAAAATCTGGTTTTCGGCTTCCTGTCGCCCCTACTTTGTCTAACTAAAAGCGAAAGTATCGAGTTCTAACTTACCGAGAAGAATAGCCAGAGATTGAAAGGTGGTTTAGGTGGTTCACGTACACGAAGTATAAAAATCTTTGGACTTACCTGTAACAATAGAAACATATATATAAGTACACAAATAAATATAAATATGTACATCCAAATAAAAAAAAAAAAAAATGGAAATAGCAAAATGAGCATGTTAAATTATTATACAATATATTATAGGTTTCGAGTGGAAAGAATGGAGTTAAAAGGATATACTGAAACAAATACAGTCGACAATGAAAATAATCGATCTGTGAATAAATTATACTTGTAAAATGGAAATTTTGATCTTTAATTAAGAATTTTATTGTATCATAATTTTAATACCTAGTTTATATATACTTATTTTAGAAAAAAGTGGAAAAAATCCAAATATTAAAGTATAAAAAGAATTAAAAGTGTTGTCGCTTTTTTTATTTAAGATAACAAACAAAAAAATCAGGTTTTGAAAATTTGAAATATTTTATCCGGGAAATAGATATGCACGGTAATAAAAGTGATCTAGCATTGGAAAGATTGCACTTAGAAAACAAAAATTCAGATGATTAATTAAATTATACAATTTTAATATAACTTTAACATTTAGCAAACACTTGTTAACAAAATAATTTTTAAAAAGTCCCATCATTAATCGAATTATAGGTACAATTCTAATATAACTTTTAATATTTAGCAAACACTTGTTAGCATCAGGATGTTTAAAAAGTCTAATTGTTAATCGAATTATAGGTACAATTTTAATATAACTTTTAACATTTAGCAAACACTTGTTAGCATCAGGATGTTTAAAAAGTCTAATAGTTAATCGAATTATAGGTACAATTCTAATATAACTTTAACATTTAGCAAACACTTTTCAAATAAGAATTTTTAAAATGTCTGATCATTAATTGAATTATAGGTACAATTCTAATATAACTTTAACATTTAGCAAACACTTTTCAAATAAGAATTTTTAAAATGTCTGATCATTAATTGAATTATAGGTACAATTCTAATATAACTTTAACATTTAGCAAACACTTT
The DNA here is from genome assembly GCA_033822845.1 of Tetrapedia diversipes. Taxonomy (NCBI): domain Eukaryota; kingdom Metazoa; phylum Arthropoda; class Insecta; order Hymenoptera; family Apidae; genus Tetrapedia; species Tetrapedia diversipes. The sequence continues at coordinate 25,311 of JAOPTO010002043.1, read as the reverse complement.
TCAAATAAGAATTTTTAAAATGTCTGATCATTAATTGAATTATAGGTACAATTCTAATATAACTTTAACATTTAGCAAACACTTTTCAAATAAGAATTTTTAAAATGTCTGATCATTAATTGAATTATAGGTACAATTCTAATATAACTTTAACATTTAGCAAACACTTTTCAAATAAGAATTTTTAAAATGTCTGATCATTAATTGAATTATAGGTACAATTCTAATATAACTTTAACATTTAGCAAACACTTTTCAAATAAGAATTTTTAAGAATTTACAAACAGCCTGGTTAGAGATAACCTATTTCTAATAGGCTATCCATTTCAAGTGGGTATCTGTTTCACTCGGCTCTGCAGAGGATAAAATTGCGGGGTGGGAAAGGCAACAATTATACGGAATCGTAATTATCTGAGTGCGTGGAATCGGAGGAAAGGCCCGCGAGCGACACCCGTCCCACACGCTGATTTCACGGCATTCGGGTCATCGCTGGCTAACCGTCCCACGTGAAAATATTCCGTGTACCAGTGGAAGTTTAACGCGTCTGCACGAACGCCTACGTAACATCAGGAACTTGTTGTTAATCGTTGTTGCTGTCCGGGAAGCAGAACGAAAGTTGAACTAGGATAGGACGCCATCGTGGGCAGAGATAAAAATGGCGGACTGCCCTCCGAAAAATGGCTCGCGCGCCGTTTAATCGTCGTATTCGACTCTCATTTGCATAACTTGTTAATTTTAAACTTCATTCAGTTCTCTGACTCTGTCTACTCGCACATTTTAACCCTTTGCGCTCGACAGGTTACTGTTAGTCACCGAATGATAGTTTCGCAAATTTTCAGACTTTAGTTAGTTTGTTTATTAGTTAGACTCAGAGGTTAAATAGTCATATATGTAGGAAACAATTAATAAAAGAGTATATATTTTAAAATAGTACAAAAGAGAGTTAGGTTACAATTACATGAACATTGCGCACGGAATGAACAAAGGATGGACGTCTTCTATATAATAAAAAAAACAACATCTCGTGACAAAATCGTTTTTACAACAACTCCGTTTCGCTCGCTCACGATCTTCTGCCCTCCGCGCAGGCAGTGCCGCCCCACGAAATAATTTCGCCACTAAACCTTCATAATCTTAAATCCTAATTAGTATAAATAAAACTTAATAAATCTATGGGTAATTTCTGGCTCCTACATATATGTAAATTTTAGTATATCACGTAACTAAACGAAATGATGTTTAATATAAATGAATCTTAGTAAATATTTCGAATTTGAACATTTTTGAAGCTGGTATCATTAGACGACTAACAGTCACCTCTCGAGTGCAAAGGGTTAACCCTAGAACTCCTAAAGGGGGGGTTGCAATTGAAAAATCTTAAATCGGAATCGTTTCTCTCTCATAAAAAATTCTGTTAAAATTATTGTACACACATTTAAGTTTGAGATTAAAAGGTTCTCGTTACTATGTGTAAAAAATTAGTAAGCATAAGAGAAATATAACTGACTAACATTACGAGCTAAAATACCAAAAGATACAGAACCAAGAAAAAAGGGAAGATATTATCAACGTGTACTGGAGGCTAAAAGCAAACGCATGAAATATAAGAGCTTATCAAAACCAAAGCAAAGTTGTTACAAATGCAAAAACTGTGTCTGCAGAAAACTTTATAATTAACTTAATACTATACTCTGCCATTCATGTTTATCAGAAGAATCAGAAAAAACAAATTCAAATTAGTTACACGTCAATACACTATTTTATAATATTATTTAATTTTATAAATATATATAAATCAATGCAAATTAAATGCAAAACCATATGTCGTCTCGTTTACAAACTATAGCATATCCTGACATTGCAAAAAATTTTCCAAAAAACAACTTTTTCCAGGATAAATGTATAAAAAGAAGTATGGGTTCGAGGAACCCCCTCACCCAGAGTTCGTGTAATAAATCGAAGCTCAACAGTTCTAGGGTTAATACGATTTCGCGAGAAAAGGAGGTTGCACGTTCGCTCGTGAAAACATGCAAAGGCGTTCGCCGAGCTATCGGAAGAGGAAACGGCAAGATCGTTCGATTTGAAGGAACGAGTCGCCGAGAAACGAGGACACGTCCGAACCTCTCGAACGGGAACGCTAAAGCGTGCGGCTTACGAACGAGGAAGCGACAGTTAGGCAGCTCGTGTCATCGTATTCGGTGCTACGTAAACCTCTCGACGTCTTAACGGGTCGAGTGTCCGCTTCCGATCTACTTTCGTGACTCGCCTAGCTCCGTAATTTTCTCCTCTTTTTAGACCATTTTTTTCCCCCCCCCTCGACGAAGTTCAACGTTCTCCATCAACCAATCGTTGCCGCTGGCAAGCAACGACCAATGTCGCGGCGCTAATTCTTGGTTCTTGGTTGAAATTAATCCTTTGCACTCGAGGGGCGATTAGTCGATGATCGAACGATAGTTTGATAGATTTTTGGACGTAAAGGGTTAACCCTTTTGCTACGGGTGGGTTTTGTGCCGCGACACTCTCGTTGAACGGATCGCCGCTGCACGGCTAACTACAAACCTGAGCTGCTTTGAAATTGTGTTATCAAGGATGATTAACCCTTTGCACTCGATTGTCCCCTCTCATGGGACATCGTAATCTTAACACTTTGCCATCCGACCCGTTTGTAACCATTTCTTCGCTTGACGCCGGCAGAACTGATCGTGTTACTTCGCTTGTCGCCGGCTGTTTTTGGAGAGATTGGGAAATGATACATTTCAAGTTTTACTAATCTCATCGGTAGTTCTCACGAGTTTTCAATCAAAATTCAATTCAAAAAATGTACATATGTAAATAAATGTAAAATTTCTTTGTTTTATATATTTCTTTATTTACATTTTCTTTGGTACTTATTTAGTATTTCTCTTTTAAATGATACGAAGCAAAACAATCACCAACATGTAATGCAACTCCGCACGACCTGCATATCAAATTTGTTGTTTTTCTTTTCTTGTTTTTGGTACATACAACGCAACTTCTTCGTTTTCGTTTATTGCTTTCGGAAATGAATACTAACTGGTGACGTATATAACTTATTCCATTTAAGTAAATTAGCAACAAAACCCCACAGATCATCAACGGAATGCAAACGATACTAATGTGCTGTCGCCGGCCACTTCTTTACGCGAAACACCACTGTGGTGTGGTGTTAACACTTTGCCGACCGATCGGTGAGATTTCCCATTTTGACTTCAGCAATGCGTTTCTCATTTTCTGTCATTGTTAACTACCTCGGCCTTGAGTTTTTTTGCGATTGCTGACGGACTGCTGCTGTGGAGCACAACATATAATAAAGTCAACTAATTTTGAAGGCTCCTTATTGCCTATTATTACGGTTCTTTAGGTTCGGGATTTCGGGACCTTCTAAAAACGTCTAAGGTTTAAATATCCTCACCGGAGTTGCAGAGCGTGCTCCGCAAATAAAAATCGGGCTATACCCGCTGTGTTTGCGAATTTTGTAACGTGCCATTACTTAAACTACAATGTTTTAAACGATACCATACAAAAAAACAATATTAGAATATATTACTGTTTTTCTATTCCATGTTTGAGTCGTCTTATTTATCCTCAATCATCTTCAATGTCCTTAATTTCCTGATATTGTTGGCTATACTTTTTGAAACATGATTAAAAATAATTGTTATAGACTTTTAATCTTATGTTTTGTATAAATAATACGTGAAATCGTTAAACGAAATTGTTGTCGTGAAATATAATTGCTCACATGACTAGTTTTCTGACTTTTTTGAGTTCAAACACTGAATTTTAGTCCGTGCTACTTCCAAAAAATGGATGTGGACAGGGTAATTTGACTTTCTCAAGTGCGGTGACAAACAAACAGAAAGTTGATACGTTTGAAATGCGAATGGATATGTAATAATCTAAGCATTTTCGTTTATTACGCTAAAATTAGTTTTTACATGTTGTTATTTTTTAGTTATTCAAAAGATTGATCGATAATCGTATAAGTAAATACATTTCGTTGGGCCCGAATCGAAAAGTTCGCTAACGTGGGACGAGAGGCTGTCGTTACGGCACACCACTGCCAATATCTCTCTCTCTTTTTCACTCTGGCAATGCAGTAATAAACGAAGGGGGCAATAAATCGAGCGGAATAACCGGCCACACCTGTGTACGATATATGCAGACGCTAGGTGGGCACGTGAAAGTGTCTCCGGTGCGATCACCCGCGTTCGCGACCTCTCGAACGCAGCTCGTGTAAAACTGTATTTTACATCGCGAGATGACGTTCGCGAGCGAGATCGTTCGCGCGAGCTATAATAATTGCAAGCCAGCGATGGGATCAAACGCTGTATCGTGGGTATCTGAACATCTGGATCAGTGTTTCCCAACCTTTTTTTTGCCATGCCCCACCTTAACCCTTTTAGTGCCAGGTGAAAAAGAGGTGCCTATGCGAGAATAACCGGGCGAATTTCACGGTTTTACTAAGGTTTGGGAAAATGCTCATAAAAACCAAACAAGAAACAATATTTACGTGATACAAAAAGCAGTATATTAACCCTTTCGCTATAGTCGCCCTCCATAAGATGCCACTGAGGTACTACGGGCGACTATAGTCGCTCTCCGTAAAATGCCGCGAATTGCACATACGATGAACGTATGTAGTTATGCGGTTCTTGAATTGTAATTAAAAGTGTGCATGTTAAGACATTATAAATACTCTGTTTTGAGAAAAGTTTTTTTTCTCGAAAACACCGTTTCAAAGCAACTCAGGTTGTAGTTAGCCGTGCAGTTTTGTCACGACACGCCGCAGCGATCCGTTCAGCGGGAGAACCCACCCGTAGCGAAAGGGTTAACACGTTGAGCCCGACGCCGGCACTAGAATTTTCGTTTGGCTGGCGTCGGTCCGTCTAATGAATTATCATCTTCTGACGATGACAACCGTACTACTCTGCGACGTTTGGAAGATAAAAATATTTCACTTGACGTGCCACTATCTTCTTCTCTTTCCGACATATTCAATGTTATGGGCAATAACTATTTTCAAAACTAAACTCAACTTTCTTTTTACGAACAATCTGTACACTTCGGTAGGCCTTTTCCAATTGATCGCCCCTCGAAGGTACGTACGTGACTTTTTTATACATCATACGAAAATATAGTGAACAGAATCACACGTACACCTAAAAGACGTCGAAATTAGCGCAACAAAGAATAATTCCTTATCTCTCAGCGATACCCTACAACTTTGTATCGCTCGCCGGCTGCCGGCTGAACGGAAAGGACAGCAAAGTCGGCGCCGGGCTCAACGTGTTAAGGACGAAACAGAGAACAGAACAATGATACTAATTTTTCTATATTTATTGGAAATTATATGAATAACAAAGGTATAAAAGATCATGAAGAAAGTAAAAGTTGAGTTCTCTCTTACAAAACGTATTTGCACATACAAAAAGTCATCTTTTCATCATAATTTTATATAGATCATTTATTACAAAGTATATACTTTGCATTTCCAATGTATTTTGTAACAAGATAAATAATACTACATAATAAAAATAAAAAATAATTCGAAGGTACGTGGTACTTATGTTAGATTTCGTTAGCTTCAAACGATAGGAAAAACTCGTCGTCCACAAAGAGTTAAAACGAAAAACTATTCTTTTTAATTCTCTTGTAATGAAATTAGACCATTTATAACGTATTATAAATTTATTTTGAGATAGAGTTCTTCTGCAATTATTTAAGAATTTGCTTTTTTTTGTTAAATTTGGCACCGATATCTAGCATTGCATTTAAATGGCCCGGAGCGAAAGGGTTAAAGTCGTGTCGAGTCCATTTTCGAATTGCCCCCCTGTGGGGCGTGGGCCCCACGTTGGGAAACACCGATCTAGATCGTTTATTTTGAAAAAAAATACATAATTATTAAACTTTTACGCTCGAGAAGTAACTGTTAATCACCACATAATAGTTTCGCAAATTTTCAGACTTTAGTTAGACTCAGAGGTTAAATAGTCATATATGTAAATTTTAGTATATCACGCACGCACCACCGAGAACTGTTCAGTTTCCACCACGCTCGGGAAAGCTATACTGCGCTGTCCAACGCATATTTTTCGGAAGTAACACGGACTGAAATTCACTATTTGAACTCAAAAAAGTCCGAAAACTAGTCATGTAAGCAATTATATTTCACGGCAACAATTTCGTTTAACGATTTTACATATTATTTATACAAAACATAAAATTAAAAGTTTATAACAATTATTTTTCAATGGTTTTTCAAAAAGTATAGGCAACAAAATCAGGAAATTAAGGACATTAACCCTTTGCGGACGGAGCAGTAAAGAAAATAGTTACGTCGCGCATTTGTGTTATAAAAACTAAAACTGTATTTAAATAAATTTTTCATAAAATCTAACAAAATCATAAACAAACAAATTTAGGCCAACTTGACTTCTTAGGCTAGTATATCCATGCATATCTTATACGTGTCGTTTACGACAGACAAACGCCAGCCGCAGCGCGAGAGTTGGGCGGATATATCCGACACTCGTCCGCAAAGGGTTAAAGATGACTAAAGGATAAATAAGACGTCTCAAACATGGAATAGAAAAGCAGTAATATATTCTAATATTGTTTTTCTTGTATGGTATCGTTCTAAACATTGTAGTTTGCAGCAATTGCTAAAAACTCCAGGTCAAGGTAGTTAACAATGACAGAAAACAAGAAACGTGTTACTAAAGTCAAAATGGAGAGATCTCCCCGATCCTAAATGTTAAGATATATAATGCACTAAAGTGTATTGGGGAGCAATTTTACCCTAATTTTCAATTGCATGGCAAATCGAAATCCCCATCCCCCAATGTACATAAAACGAATAGCGTTCGAATCCCACGAAGCTTGAAACTTCTGCAACGAAACCGACTTGAATTCCTGAATACACATCGAACTTGATCCCATCGCTACTCGAAAGAAATACGACCGAAATCCACCCTCTTGCAACTGCCGCCTACCTAGCACTCGCGCACGGTATCGGGAACATTTGCTCGTTTCTGGTTTGACGTCCTTTCTCTTGGAATGCGGTGTACTTACACGATGGAATGTCATATCCCGTGTCACGGCTGCGGACACCGCAGGTGTGACTGCAATTTTTACCGTTTCACCTTACATTCTTCCGGAGAAAAGAATCCCGACGTCCGTGTCGACATTTATATCGCCTGGTGTCGTTCGATACGTACACGCGGTATATGTATCTACAGTAGCGGGCAAAAGTTTAAGACGAGGTGGACAATGAAGAATACAGCTTTATGGTCTGCAAATATTGTCTGCGCATTCACTTTTATCGTTATTATTGTAGAACACTATTTATCGATCAGCACAGAATGCAAATTTTGTTTATCCTGCTATTCCTTATAAAATAGTTTAATTTCGTTGACTCTTTGGTCTTAAACTTTTGTCCGTCTCTGTATATGTAGAGTCACATTCAAATGATATATATGTAGTAAACTACAGTAGCGAGCAAAAGTTTAAGACGAGGTGAACAATGAAGATCAAAGCTTTATGGTCTGCAAATATTGTTTGCGCATTCACTTTTATCGTTATTATTGTAGAACACTATTTATCGATCAGCACAGAATGAAAATTTTGTTTATCGTGCTATTCCTTATAAAATAGTTTCATTTCGTTGACTCTTTGGTCTTGAACTTTTGTCGTTTCTGTATATGTAAAGTTACATTAAAATGATATATATGTAGTAAACTACAGTAGCGGCCAAAAGTTTAAGACCAAAGGATGAAAGAAAATAAATAAATTAATTAATAAGAAATAACAGTATAAATAAAATTTGTATTCTATGCTAATCAATAAATAATGTTCTACCATAATGACTGAAGTTGTTAAGTTGAAAAGTTGTTTAAGTATATTTCTATTAACCCTTTGCGCTCGAGAGGTGACTGTTAATCACCAAATTATAGTTTCGCAAATTTTCAGACTTTAGTTAATTAGTTTATTAGTTAGACTTAGAGGTTGAATAGTCATATATGCAAATTTTAGTGTATCACTTGACTAAACTAAATGACGTATAATATAGACGAATCTTAGTAAAATATTTCTAATTTGGATATTTTTGAAGTTAGTATTATTAGATGACTAACAGTCACTTCTCGAGTCCAAAGGGTTAAAAATTGTAAATATACCATGTGCCTCGAAGAATTAAAGAAATAAAGGACCTGGAACGATGCTACCTCAAAAATTTCTCCGCTCGAAAATCTGCAGAAATGCGTAAAATTGTTATCAGAAATTACGCATACATTGTAAATTTCCAGCTTGTAAGGAAATTAGCGAGAGATTCGTCAGAGATATAAAGCAAAAAGTGATTCCGAACTCTGGAACTCTGCACAGTGTGTACACAGTCGAGATTAGGGACGCGTGCAACCACGAGAAACAGCCTTCAAGATTATTATTTAGTCGCAGAGCGGAGAAAATCGTGCGGGCCGGCGATCGCGTGCGAGAAACGCACACCCGACCGGCTCTTCAGCTGTCGGCCCCTGGAACGAAGAATGCGCCTGTCGAGGGGAACGAATTCTCGTGTTTCAGCTGACGACCGACGTTATTTTCCGTTGCCAAGCCTGGAAAGGCCGGACCCCGACGCAAACTTTTCGCGGCGCACCTTTCCGACCGGGTTCGCGTGTGCACACGAGTGTGCGTGTAACCGGTGCACAGTGCACACGACCGGGAACATTGCGAAAACCCCTGCAACCGCTTCCAAATATAGCGTTCCACGCGTTTTGTGTCTGTCGACGATTTCGCGTGGCGGAACGAACGAAAATGTCGGTGCGGATGAGCCGCGGAATTTATTTATTTATTTTATTCTGTTTTGTTTTGTTCTGTTTTGTTTTATTTTATTATATTTTGTTCTGTTTTGTTTTATTTTATTATATCTTGTTCTGTTTAATTTAATTTTATTATATTTTGTTCTGTTTAATTTAATTTTATTATATTTTGTTCTGTTTTGTTTTATTTTATTATATTTTGTTCTGTTTAATTTAATTTTATTATATTTTGTTCTGTTTTATTTTATCTTATTTTATTTTTTTTTTAATTAAGGGCTGAACGTCGCACCGACAGCGAGGTCATTAGCGACATAAACCATTAGTTGTTGGTGCTAGATGTATTCATAAAATTGTCTATTACTTTGGATGAAACTGAGGGTATTTTTGGCATTTTCTGTGTTGCTGAAGATTTGTTAGGAATTTATTTTATTTTATTTTATTTTATTATATTTTGTTTTGTTTTATTTTATTTCATTTTATTATATTTTGTTCCGTTTCATTTTCTTTCGTTCAACCCTTTAATTGCTTAATTTTGTTTCGAAAACCTTTTTCTGCCTGCTTAATTATTTTTCAGCGAAGACGAGTATACTCGACGGAAACAGAGTACAATTTTTCTGCTTGTAAAAAAATTAAGCAATTATGACAAAAAATCAAACACTGTCTATTGATTTTTTAGAAAAAATATTTTTTTACTCATTTCATTTTACTTTCATATTATTTTATTTCAGCTTAATACAAACTATTGTGAATTAAAATAAATAAATTTGCCAAACTAACGAATATTCTAAAATATATATTTTTTTAGAAATCTTTATTTGCCCTTCTTTACGAAAAAAATTACAGTTAATTCGTTGAACAATAATACGAATGTAATGTTTTTATTTTCATGACGAGTATACTCGACATTATATGAAAAATTTTTATTACGTTCTGACGAGTATATTCGACATCATGTGAAAAATTTTATTTACATTCTGACGAGTATACTCGGCATTATACGAAAAATTTTCCTTTCGTTCTGACAAGCATATTCGACATTATGCGAAAAATTTTCGTTTCATTCTGACGAGTATACTCGACATAAACAGTTAAAGGGTTAAGCGCCCAAGCTGGTGAACGTTTCGCAAAGCCCTGTTCCGCCTTTCCACGGCGGAAAAGGCCTTCGATCTCCGTCTCGCACGACCCGCCAGGCTCTTTCGATATCTTTTACCGCTTATTACGATTTACGCGCAGACCTGAACGGGCCGCGGCGCGATCTCGATCGCGATACCAGTTACACGCGAAACTTTCACACCGCTGACGTCATTCAGCGTAACGCCGAAACTGAGGATCCTTGAACGAGGGACCGGGGAACTACACTCCGTTTCGTTATCGCGCGCAAAAGGTGTGCGCTCGTCACCGGGCCACTCATAGACTTCCACGAACCGATCTGGCCTACATACTTCGTGAATCACATGTCCATGCTGTCGCCACCGTGAGCACGGTAATCTCGCGGACCGTTTCGTAGATTTCCGTTAATTAGCATACTCCATCGGTGACGAAGAGCATCCTCTGTGACGTATAACAACGGTGTCCGCTTAACCCTTTGCACTCGGCTGTCCCCTCTCATGGGACCTCGTAATCCTAGCATATGATAGTTTCGCAAATTTTCAAACTTTAGTTCAGACCCGGACGTTAACCCTTTGACTACTACGGGCGCATATATGCGCCCAGCACAAGCCGTCGATATAGACTATGGGCGCACATATGCGCTCGGCGATGGCTTTGATCATTTACTGCTGTCTTACTGAATTTCTCAAGAAATTATTTTATCATATCCGTGTAACACTCAGAAACAACATACCTTGTTGCTTATCAACAAGAAAAATCTCGTTTATTTCGTCAGTTTTCCCTATATCTTAAATTCGTTTCATCTGTTCATCTGCCATTTGACAAAAGTTATGTATGGTTTGGAGTTCGTTTTGTACATTTCATTTTATATATTTTATAATACAATATAATTATCAAATTATGGCGTTTTAAAACTTTACCCTTGACGAATAAATAATATATATTGAAGATAAAAAATATTTAAAAAATTGAAAAATATTAATTTTGGAGTGGATAAAGTAACAGTAATTTGATTCTGTACAATATTACAATTGAATACACCGCCGAACAGATTCAGATTGCGTGAAAAAGTATTCAGTCCCCAGCGACAGTTAGTGCCGGCTGCACGCCGTCGACGCGAAGCGTTTCGGCTCAGAGTCTTCCGCAGTCAAAGGGTTAAATAGTCATATATGTAAATTTTAATATACGACTTAACTAAACTAAATGACGTTTAATATACGTGAATCATAGTAAATATTTCGAATTTGAAAATTTTTGAAGTTAGTATCATTAAACGACTAACGGTCACCTCTCGAGTGCAAAGGATTAATATTTCTGTACAGTATACATGAGATATTGCTCAGAAACAGCTTAATTAATAGGCTCCCGGTTGTTGAAGTGTTAAAAAGATTAACAGTTTCTTTAAATATCTGTGTATCCTATATTTTCTATTATGCTGGCGATACGGTCCTCCCAATTGTTCCACGAGTGTTTTGACATACCGCAGATGGCTCAGCGGCTTTTCCCCTTTTTTGATCTTTTCTTGTTTGTACAAAATGAACAAATTGATGAGGGAAATTTCCATACCCCCAAAAAAAGCTTACGCCACCATTTGAGCGATTTTCGCAAAAAACAATATGTTGACGCATATTGGTCCGCCCGATCAACACCACCCATATATTTTATATAATTCAATACCACATTGGGTTTCTTCACCATGATTTCGACACCACCTCGAGTAATTCTTCTGACCGTCGTCATGTGGGTTTTTTTCGAAAAATTAGGTCTTTTTATTTCTTTGGGAAATTCTTTCCTGTTTGTCAAAATTGTTCCGGTAAGATGGCAATTCAGTTTGGATAATTCTTGAGCTAATATATAACTAGTGTAGTAGCGGTCTGTGTAGATATGGTGCCCCTGAGCACCTGGAATTTTCTCCAACAACATTTGGTATAAGTGTATCGGCCGGGCGCTGTGTAAGGGTTAACCCTTTGCAGTCGGCAGATTTTTCGGCTGGGACTACCAGCAAGTCTGGGCGAATTTAACTTTTCGGAGTCATTGTTTCCTAAGCGATTTAAGGTGGATATATCTACATTTAAAATCACACACTATGTTCATGCTGATTTGTAATGCTTAATAGGGCTTAAACTGCATAAAAACAGAAAGAGTTAGCTTTTTGGCATTGTCTCGTCTTCCGCTGTACGGCAAGACTTGTTTGGGAAAGATAGCGCACCGATGTCCTTTTCGGACTTCAGATAAACGCCCGATTACCATGGTTGAGCGGCAATGGTTTTCATATAAAATCAAAGCCTCAAACCGTTAATATCGCCAACGAATCTACCTTGAAATCCTGAATAATTGGAATGTTTATTTCTTACTAAACTTTGAAATTCAATTTATAATTTATTATATTTTTATTTATTTATAAATTGATTTCTATTTACTTATCATATATTTGTCGATGGTAAAATAATGCGTGAGACGTCTGAAATGGCTAGCATTCTGTTAATCTAAGTTTTTCTGGATTACTCTTTCGAGATGTGATCATGCCGCCAAAGCGGCGACACCGATTTCTACGCCAGTTTTGAAATGCCGCCACAGCGGCGGCACCGACCGCAAAGGGTTAATTACTGTTCAATTGCAATACACTTGGAATTTTTTGAAAATAACGAATCGTCTCTCGACTGCAAACGGTCTCGCCGACCCTCCCTCGAGCAGAACGGGCTTCCGGTCCCAAACCATGAAGGACCGAATGCGAAGAAGTGCCCGTTGGATCGAACGTTCCCGATCGACTGACCCGCATTACGTTACCAAGGGCCGTGCACAGCTGGCCCTGGTGTTTACAGGCGTGCATTGTGCATCGCGCAGCATCGAATCTGGGACAGGGGAAAGAGAGAGGACACCGGTAAAGCGATATCGTTGCGCTATATCGATCGCAGTCGGTCGCAGGTATTATAAGCGGCTCGAGAGGCACGAATTCGCCCTTGGGATTCCTGCGAGGCGTGGGTGATCGGCTTCTCTTCGAGCACCGATCGGCGAACGTTCCAACGGTTTTATTATTCAGTTTCGAGCAGGCGCAACGTGTACTCGTGCAACTTTTTTTTTCTTTTTTCTTCCCCGACTACGACTTAGGTCGGCATTCCACGATGTCGTTTTCATTTCACTTATTTTACCGCTCGACGCTACAGAGACAAGACTCTGTTACCGAATAACAAAACTGAAAGAGGTTTCAAAGATCTAGGATACACAGTGGCGTCTACACGTTTGAAGAGTGTAAAAAAATTCTGTACGAATTTAATACTGAAATACTTACATTAGGTATTCGTGTTCTTTAATCAGTCAGCTCTTTTGAGAGCGCACATCTATATGTGTCGTGAAAATTAAGCGATGACGGATATAGTCGTCATGACGCAGAAATACTACCATCCTGTATGACGGATATAAACGTCAAACACAACTGACCGGTTAATACTATAAAATTTAAATATTCAAAGGAAGTCCAAAAATATCTTTATAGATGTCTATTCAGTAGTACCTTCCTTATCTGAACACCCGTTATCTGAATATTATTTTCAGATATTACATTATTCAAACAGAGTGTTGTTTAATAGTGACTATTTGTTTTAAAAGGTTATGAAATTTGACAGTCAAGAAGATCCAGAATACACAAATACTTAAACAAACTGTTAATCTTCTTAATATATAAAATATTATTGAATTTTTGTACATGGAAAAATAATTGTTCTATTACTCAAAAATTCTTTCATCTGAACACTTTTGTCTCTGGTGGTTACTGGTATTACTTTTAAGACCGAAGGGTCGAAGAAAATTAATTAATTAATTAATAAGAAATAACAGTATAAATAAAATTTGTATTCTATGTTAATCAATAAATAGTGTTCTACCATAATGACAATAAAAATAAATACATAAATATTCGTGAACCATAAAATTGTTTTACATTGTCATGTCGTCTTAAACTTTTGTCTGTTACTGCATACAAGCTTTAAAGTTTTTAAATATTGGAAGACTGTAAATTTTGAGGATTCAAATCGAAAATTTGAAGTGTTCGAAACTATTTTAGATTTAAATAATTCCCTACCTTTTTGAATAATTGCAAAGTTGGCATTAAAAAGGTATCAGAAACATGCTAAGTAGTAGAATGAGGAAAGGAACAGCTTCGAAAATTAATTTGAAATGGTTGTATTATACATAAATAAAAAAAAATTGGAAAAGACTTTTGTCTACACATAATAAATATCTATCTATATTAAAAAATGTATTTACTTCGGTAAAATGCTACAAAAATTTAATCTTCTGTATTGTGAAACAGTATCATTCAGTAATTAAAAAACAGCAACCATTCACTTCATCGAATTATCCTCATAAAATATTCAAGAACCATGTTACTCTGTCTTCGTGCCTTTCATTTCAAGTTAATATACAGCAAACATTAAACATTTCATAAAAACTGCATCGTTAAAGATTAGAATCTTCATTTAACGAGTGCAGTTCCTACGTTGCTGAAATATCTTTCTAATCGACTCTACATATTTTTCCAGCTCCGGTTTTCCTTGAACTAAAACAAACGAAAGTTCCCCAAAGGCTGCAGATCGACGATACGAAGAGAAAATGTTGTCGAAACTAGCGATGCGTTCTACGAATCAATGTGTGCCTTGAAAATCGAAGAACAGTATGGTGGGTGATTCAGTTGTTATGAACACTTCAAAGAAAACAAAGATTCAAAAAGAATGTTACAGAAAGAAATGGCTCTGAAGTGTATTTAAAATGGAATCTGTTTTGTTATAGAAAGTTGCATATCTTTATTCGTTTACTAAACTACAACAATGTCTTAAATTGTCTTAAAACAAGACAATTGTCTTAAAACATGTACAAATCTGTTTATAATATGTAATGTACACACATATTTCAGTTAGGTGTCTTGTGGTATTATATTTTACATCTATGATTACTAGAATATGCCAGTCACAGCTGCAACATTTTTCTACAATTTTCTTTCACTCGTTTATCACAATACCGTGCTAATTTACATGTTGAGGGTAAGAAAATCACACACCACAAATATAGTTTTCACCTAAATAAATATAATAAATGTATCCACTTTCATTGCTCAGAGATTTCTGTTACTCGGTACATTTTATCACTATAAAGAATTGAATGAAAAAGTCTTGTCATTTAGGTATATAATAAAATAACTAAAAAAAAATATTCATGGAGTTGCTAGACCACGACAGAGCTTGGATCTTTTATTCATCTGTTCATAATAATTTAATCACCTACTGTAGGTTGCGAAGATGAGGCTATGCTACCAGTAACAAAATATCTTGGCGAGATAACCGAGTTTCACCGAGCAACAATAGCGTTGCAACGGAAGCGAAGCAAGTTTGTCGCGGACCAATTCGTTGTTCCTTCCTGTAAGAAAGTGTGTGTTCTGTTCGCGTAAAGGAGTGATTTCACTGAGGCAACTCTATGCAACTTGTAGCATGCCATATGTAGTCCAGTTGTCGCCTGCTTTTAATGTACGATTTGTAACATGCTGCAACCATAGTACCGTGCGGAAATATTGTCACACAGTATCACGAACATGCTCAATCCTGTGTTTCACCGAAGCAACATTAGTAACGAGCATCACGTCTTTGGAAATAATAGCTACACGTTGCCTTACTAATACTGTACTTTATCAAATGCGTCATAGACATGTGCTACATGTTCGCTAAAGACATGATTCTACGAAAGGCAACATTATGTGACTCGTAGTATGCAACATGTTCAATGTTGTCTACTTTTCATCTGCGATTTGCAATATGACAATATTTTAATGACGCATGGAAAAATTATCACTTAATATCGCGAACATGCTCTCTTCTACGTTTCACTAAAGCAACATTAGTAACGTGCATCATATTTTTGGAAACAATAGCTACATGCTGTCTTACTAAAACTGTGCTTTATCAAATGCGTTATTACAACACGATATATGTCGTCTAAAAGCATGATTCTACTGAGACAATACTATATGACTCTTAGCATACCATGTATCACTCTGTATTATGAACATGTTCAATTCTGTATTTCACTGAAGCAACATTGGTTACATTCGCCATGTCGTTGAAAACAATAGTTACATGTTGTTTTACTGAAACTATGTTTTATCAGTTCCGTCAGTGTCATAGATTACATGTCATCTAAAGACATGATTCTAACATGATTCTAATATGATTCTTAGCATGTCATATGTCATCCAGTGTCACCTATTTTGAATGTACGATTTGTAGTATGCTGCAACCTTAGTGTCACACGGAAATATTATCACACAGTATCATGGGCATGCTCTCTTCTATGTTTCACTTAAGCAACACCTGTAACGTGCATCATGTCTTTGGAAACAATAACTACATGTTGCCTTACTGAAACTGTGCTTTATCATTTCCGTCAGTATCATACGTTACATGTCGCCTAAATGCATGATTCTAATATCATTCTTAGCATGCCACATGCCATCCAGTATCGTCTGTTTTTAATATACAATTAGTAGCATGCTACAGCCTAAGTGTCGCACGAACATATTGCCACCCAATATCGCGAACATGCGCCCTTCTATGTTTCACTGAAACAACACCGATAACATGCACCATGCCTTTGGAAACAATAACTACATGTCCTCTAAAGACATAATTCTAATATGATTCTTAGCATGCCATATGACATCCAGTATCGCCTGTTTTTAATATACGATTCGTAGCATGCTGCAGCCTAGGTGTCGCACGGACATGTTGTCACCCAATATCGCGAACATGTTCTCTTCTATGTTTCACTGAAATAACACCAGTAACGTGCATCATGTCTTTGGAAACAATAGCAACATGTTGCCTTACAGAAAATATATTTTATGACATGCGTCAGTATCGCATGCTACATGTTGCCTAAACGTTGCCTCGATAGAATTGTGTTTTGTCGCACGCGTCACTGACGCATGCCACATGCTGCCTAAATGTTGCCTCAATGAAATCACGCCATAACGTTGCTCGAACAGGTGAAACGATCCATGCGTGAAGACGCTAAGCGAATCGGTATAATAAAATTGAATCGCGTAATTCCCCCCTGGCATTGGGCTTGTTTTACTAGATCACACGATACACCGAAGTAATAATCCATAATTGCACAGAGTATGCCCGGTTCTTGCAGCACGACGGATAAACTACGCGTGCTGACCATTCACCTAATTGCATCCCTTTTATTGGAGGTAGCCGAGCGATATCGATGGTAGTCGGGGATCGATTAAACGAGTCGAAAGCTTGAAATTGATCGTGACTCATCGTGAACCGGCCGGTTTATCCTGGTCTACATCAGAGCGGCCGCCTGTTCCGATCGAACGTAAATAACGAGAAGAGCTTTGAATAGGATCGATTGCTTTGAGATGCCTGTAGACCAACGCGAAATACTCCTGATGATAAATTCGGGATTGAATCTGTTGTTTCTTGGCAAACGATTTGAACTTTATCGCTTAACAGTTTACCGACCGCTAGTGGTTCAACATACTCACTCCCGATCGGCTCATTTTGACGTTGATGCATTGCTAATGATTTTATTATTAACCCTTTGCACTCGAATTTAATGTGACCATGAATTACCTCCAACTCGGAATTTATTTTTTTATTCAATCAAAATAAAACTTTTCTAATACGTTATTAGCATACTTAGCTGTAACATTTCATGAGTATAATTTAAAAAAATGAAAATTCCACGGTAAAACTTGTGATGTCGCATACGCTGGGGCACACGAGTGCAAAGGGTTAACACTAGATTTACTGACATTTCCTGTGTATCTATTTCTACTATACATATTGTTAATACGATCATTAACCACATCTGCTACAATTATTAGTAAACATGACTCACCGGTCATATCATACGAGTATTCAGTATACAGAAAGCAGCAATCCTGTCGAGACGTAAAAGATTATAATTATACTGTTAAAGTTATATCCAAAATTAAAAATGTATTCTTTTCTTTCTTTTTCACTGCCCATTTTTAAATAAATCCTAACACATATATTAACCCTTTGCACAACGGGGACATTCGCAAATCGTCGTAGGAGTCGATATTCCTGTAGCGGAGACATTCGCAAGTTTTGCAAAATATACTTTAGAAAATTCTGAAGCTTTAACATTTTTTTTTACGTATTATAAGTAGTATTAAACACAACTAATTTTTTAACAAATTCCATGTGTTTTAATATCCATATGTGGATTTTAAATTCTCTACGGAGAAGTGACTGCAAAACGGTAAATTTACTCTCGATTGCAAAGGGTTAATTTGGTGCTTGAGGGGCACACTTGGAGCCATAAGGGTTAAGTTTTAACCCTTTGAGTGCTAAAGACGTATATATACGTTTTCACAAGTCTATCAATATATACGAAAGCCTTTACAATACTTTACAACAGAATAACTTTTTTCTTTGACTCTTTAAATTCGTTCCAAAAATCGGGCAGAACGCATTCATTCTACTGTATTACAGCTTTTCTCTTGTATTCTATTTCTCAATTAAATCATTATTTTCTAAATACCTGCAAACTGTGTTTAATTTCAACCTCAAATCTGCAACACAAACACGCTGGGTTTTCTCGACAGGAAATCGGAAAAGCGGCGAAAGCGGCTCGTGGTACGCAAACGGTTAAGGATACTTGCGAATTTCGCAAGTGCTTGGCAAAACAAGATACTGCAGCTACTTAGGCGGCCTAAGGCTAACGATTGGCCGGCCGAATAGAAATAGGGGTGGTCTACGTGTACAACGTGTACACGTTGCGACACGATAGAAAATGCGGGCAAGGTTATTCCCTTTCCAATGCACGCCACAATGGACACGCGGAACCGCAACGTTCGACGATATAGCTCGCGAAGTAGGACACCTTCGAGCGGGATGGTTAGACCAAGAGTTACTTTCGAACGATTTCTGGACGGCGCACAGCCGAGATTACTCTGGTCGAGACAGTATCGCGATATCTTGAAGAGAATATTTCGTGGAACAGATTTAGGGAAGAAAGGAAAGAAACGAAATTATCCTTAGAACTCCTAAGGGCGGGGGGGTTCCTTGAACCAACAAATTGAAAAACCTTAAATTAAAATCATTTTCCTTTCGTAAAAAATTCTCTTAAAATTATTTATTGTTGTATACACATTTAAGTTTGATATTAAGAGGTTCCAGTTGCTATGTGTAAAAAATTAGTAAGGAACCTTTTAATATCAAACTTAAATGTGTATACAACAATAAATAATTTTAAGAGAATTTTTTACGAAAGCGAAATGATTCTAATTTAAGGTTTTTCAATTTGTGGGTTCGAGGAATCACCCCCTTAGGAGGTCTAGGGTTAATTGTGAATATCGACTGGCAACTCCAACTTAGTCTCGTCATATTTTGACTTGCAAGTTTTTAAATATCAGACTTTAACACGTTAAGTGCCACGTCGGTCAAACTTAAATGTGTATTCAACAATAAATAATTTTAAGAGAATTTTTTACGAAAGGGAAATGATTCAAATTTAAGGTTTTTCAATTTGTGGGTTCGAGGAACCACCCCCTTAGGAGTTCTAGGGTTAAAAAAAAAAAAGAAAGAACTGAAAAGCAAACTGGCGCGGAACAGTAGAAGGATAGTCGAATCTGCATATCGTTATCCTCGATCGAGGCAACATCTTTTCGACGCGACGTCGCCGCATAAGGTCACGGTAGCCTATCTTTCGATCGGACGCTCGATACAGGAACGCTGCCCGGTATATATCGGTTTTTCGATTCCGATGCTCGATTTCAAGACGGGTTCTCCGGCCGCGGTTTTTGCAGCTGGAAAGAAACGATAGGTCGATTCGTATCATCGTTTCGGTCGCTCGCTCGGGTTGGCCGACCTTCACCCGGCCACCGTCGCCATTATACTCGTTACACACCGGTCGTGGTTGTAATTTACGGTTAACCGAACGGAAACCGAAGGGGGCCGACCGCGTTGTAGTAACGAGGTCGTCGCCTATAGGGCCTTAACGAACTAACCACGACCCTCTCCTCTCTTTCTTTCTCTCCTTTTTCTTTATATATCTCTCTCTTTCTCTCCTTTTTCTTTTGTACATACCTTACTTTCCGTTTTTCTTTATCTTTCTCTCTTTGTCTTTCTCTCGTCCTTTTTTCTTTATCTCTCTCTCCTTACTCTCTTTTTCCTCTCGTTCTTCATTATCTCTCTCTCTTTACTCTCTTTTCCTTTTATCTCTCTCTTTTTACTCTGTTTCTTCATTATCTCTCTCTCCTTACTCTCTTTTTCTTTTATCTCTTTCTTCTTTATCTCTCTCTCCTTGCTCTCTTTTTCCTCTCTTTCTTCATTATCTCTCTCTTCTTACTCTCTTTTTCTTCTCTTTCGTCATTATCTCTCTCTTCTTACTCTCTTTTTCTTCTCTTTCGTCATTATCTCTCTCTTCTTACTCTCTTTTTCTTTTCTTTCTTCATTATCTCTCTCTCTCCTTACTCTCTTTTTCCTTTCTTTCTTCATTATCTCACTCTTCTTACTCTCTTTTTCTTCTCTTTCTTCATTATCTCTCTCTCTCTCCTTACTCTCTTTTTCCTTTCTTTCTTCATTATCTCTCTCTCTCTCCTTACTCTCTTTTTCTTTTATCTCTCTCTTCTTACTCTCTTCTTCCTTTATCTCTCTCTCTTTTCCTTTCTTTCTTCTTTATCTCCTCTCTCTCTTTCTCGCTCTCTCTCTTTATTCCCCCCCTCTCTCTCCTGTTTCTTATATATATGTATATTTCACTTTTCTTTTTTCTCTATCTCTATCTTTCATCTTTATCTCTCTCTCTCTCTTACTTTTGCTATTTTCGTATCAACGACAATGCAAATTCGCCCCGTTCCCCTTTCCACAGCTTTCATACGAGTGCCCAGGATCGTCTCGCCAGAAAACAAGAGTACGAAATACAGAAGCAAGCGATGCTTCGGCTCGATATTTCCAGAGAGACTGAGAATAACTACGTTGCGATCGACCGCAAGATTCCTTCTGCGACCGCCTCCATTACGTTGTTTACGAGTTTTCGACGCGAGTCGTTTAAAAGGAAACGAAAAACCGTCAGGGACGCGCGATTTCTTTCTCAATCGAGACGAACAGGTCAGCCGCGAAAGAGACGGGGAAGGGGAGGCAAATTATTGCGAGGAGAACGCGTGTTTTACGTGTCGTTAGGCTTAATAGCTATGAATGGAAACGCTGGCCAAACTATCTTTCAATTCGCCGAGAGAGCTCGCCAGCCCACGGAAAGAGAGGAGGAAAACGCGCGTGGGCGGCGAACAGGTCACGGAAGAATGAACATGGTATCGTTTTCAAGGATGCGACTCGTTTCGTGAAACCGAATGGCGAGACACGACGCTTTGAAGACACGGCCCTCGTTATTCGAATCCCCGAATAATCGCTACTTTATGTTACGCGCCATGTTTGGGTCATAGAGTTCGGATTGGAATCTGCGAGACTCGTGAACATTCAATTTGTTTACCATAAATGTACCATTTTTCTAGCAAGTTTTACCACCGCTTTATTTCAGTTACACATTTTTCTAAATCAGTATCTTGGAAGTTTAAGTAACTATTACACTTATATCTTATATTTAATTTAAATTAGCGAAACTTAAATTTAATTAAATAATAAATGAATTGAATTACATTTAAAATGTTCCACAGTGAGCAGAAAATTAAGTCCTCGCCATTCATATAATACTCCTTTTAACTATGAGGTTGCAATTTTTATATTTGTTTCTTACATTTAATTTAAGTTAGCTAAACCTAAATTTAATTAAATAATAAATAAATTAAGTTTCACTAACTTTAATTAAATAATAAATAAATTTAATTACATTTAATTTAAGTTTTACTAACTTTTATTTAAATAATAAATAAATTTAATTACATCTAATTTTAGTTTCACTAACTTAAATTAAATGTAAGAAACAAATATAAAAATTGTAACCTCATAGTTAAAAGGAGTATTGTATGAATGGCGAGGACTTAGCTTTCTGCACACTGTGGAAGATTTACTTAAGATTTACAACAAAAAAACACATGAATAACAAAGAATTAACATATGCCAACAAATTTCTTTTTGCTAAGCTGAGCACAAAAGACTAAACTTTTTCGTTATGTCTGAGACGAAGTTTACCAGACTCAATCGGATGTAAAACAATATATGAGTCTTCAATTCTCTGCCCCGATAGTAGAAGATTAAAAAACTTATGCGACCTATTGACCAAACAGACATGAAATCTTTAACTACTGAAACAAACTGTTAATTTAATATATCTCTGCTCGAAAATTGAAATTTAACCCTTTATGGGCCGAATTGTTGTTTTAAATATAAAAATAATTGTTGGAACGGAAAATCAACAATTATAATCCTATATATGCAGATGAGAAAAAATTTTCCAGTTTAAACAATTTTATATTATAAAACATTATATAATTAATATGTATACGCCATCTTATGAAAAAAAAAGAAATTATTTGTTAAAATGTGAATAAATTAGCATGTAACCTGAAAGTTACACGGGCCCATAGAGGGTTAAAGTGATCGTTCTATCTGTCTGGTTACTTTTACCTCTCCATCGGTTCGGATAAGAGAGTCAGGCAGGAATTCAAAGATCCACACAGAGACTGAGATCATTTTTGATCACCGCTTCTGTTTTAACGGGGCGATCGAGGGATCACGATACGCGTCCGAGTCGTGAGAATAGGACACACGGAGCAGCGATCCGAGCAAAAAGTGTCCCGGCAAGGGGAGATCGTGACCCATAGATCATCGCGATCGCGAACGATCCATAGTCGCCCTTCTCCGTCGTGCCTCGGCGCTCCCAGCCCCCGAGCCTCGGTGTCGTAATATCTCGACAACTATACTTCCACCTCCGGTACTAGTTCTCCGCTCGTGATCGATCTCGATCCATAGATCATTCCACGTGGAACGCTTTTTCGCTCGATTGAGATTTGCTGATTTTCCGTGCCGGCTAGATACCCGCGCGAATCCACCCAGCCTCCGTCTCGTCCGAACTCACGGATCCAGAACGAGATCCAGAACGAGATCGAGATCTCTGTGTTTCACCGTGGTGAGCTACAACTCGAAGTCTATATCTTTATTCGCGTTCTGGAAGAAAAGGAAAACGGCAACGCGTGCCTAGCTGTCGATCAGTCTCGTTCGCTCAAATAGATAGGGTAAAGTTGCCTAATATGAGACTCATTTTAAAAAATGATCCTAATTTATTAATACTAGGTTTAAGGTCATTAATTGTGCATAATAACAATATAAATACATATGTGCACAGCAATATAAATAATTAATATAATAATATAAATACATACAGCTGCGGCTAGAGTTTAACACTATTCCTACCGCGACATTACCACGTAAGATAGACTACAAATTTTTCTCCGAAAATAAACAATAAAAATAGAAGTGAATATTGAATAATGTATTATACGTATATTTTAGGGAAAGTTTAAAGTTTAAAGGCGATTCTATTACGTTGTATATATGAAATTCTAATCGAAATTTAAAAACTGGTCATTTGACCGATCGTGGTAGGAATAGTGTTGTTAACGAAAGGGTTAAAGGACCCTAACGAACTGTGTCCTTTAGACTCTTCTATTCATTCGAGTCTTACCTCTCGTTGCGTAGAGATTGGGTTCATAAAGGATATACCTTCCTTTAAAAATAAAGTTTAGTAAATTCTTAAAAAGAAAAGTTAACTTTATTTTGTTCCTTTTTAATCCATAATCCCCAATACGATTAATAGGGTCCAAACCGTACATTTAATCGAAATGTTAGTGGAGATCTCATTGATGGTCTCAAAATATTATAATCAACTTTATTTATAATAGTAGGGTTATTTATGCCACCATTATTATATACTCTGTTGCTGACAAGAAGTCTATCAAAGCAAGAGGGATCTCCTTCGTTCGCTAGCAACCGTCTTATGTTCTTGACATCGCAAGTTGCCCCTGTAATTGGTGTGCGTTCGATTACACCATTTCACAGATTCAAAGGATATACCTTCCTTCAGAAACAAAGTTTAGTAAATTCTTAAAAAGAAAAGTTAACTTTATTTTGTTCCTTTTTAATCCATAATCCCCAATACGATTAATAGGGTCCAAACCGGACATTTAATCGAAATGTTAGTGGAGATCTCATTGATGATCTCAAAATATTATAGTCAACTTTATCTATAATAGTAGGGTTATTTATGGCACCATTATTATGTATTATGTTGCTGACAAGAAGTCTATCAGAGCAAGAGGAATCTCCCTCGTTCGCTAGCAACCGTCTTATGTCCTTGACATCGCAAGTTGCCCCTGTAATTGGTGTGCGTTCGATTAGGCCATTTTACAGATTCAAAGGATATACCTTCCTTCAGAAACAATGTTTAGTAAATTCTTAAAAAGGAAAGTTAACTTTATTTTGTTCCTTTTTAATCCATAATCCCAAATACAATTAATAGGGTCCATGCTAGTAAATCTCGAAACCGGACATTTAATCGAAATGATAGTGGAGATCTCATTGATGATCTCAAAATATTATAATCAACTTTATCTATAATAGTAGGGTTATTTATGCCATCATTATTATGTATTATGTTGCTGACAAGAAGTCTATCAGATCAAGAGGGGTCCCTCGTTCGCTAGCAACCACCTTATGTTCTTGACATCGCAAGTTGCCCCTGTAATTGGTGTGCGTTCGATTACGCCATTTCACAGATTCAAAGGATATACCTTCCTTCAGAAACAATGTTTAGTAAATTCTTAAAAAGGAAAGTTAACTTTATTTTGTTCCTTTTTAATCCATAATCCCAAATACAATTAATAGGGTCCATGCTAGTAAATCTCGAAACCGGACATTTAATCGAAATGATAGTGGAGATCTCATTGATGATCTCAAAATATTATAATCAACTTTATCTATAATAGTAGGGTTATTTATGCCATCATTATTATGTATTATGTTGCTGACAAGAAGTCTATCAGATCAAGAGGGGTCCCTCGTTCGCTAGCAACCACCTTATGTTCTTGACATCGCAAGTTGCCCCTGTAATTGGTGTGCGTTCGATTACGCCATTTCACAGATTCAAAGGATATACCTTCCTTCAGAAACAATGTTTAGTAAATTCTTAAAAAGGAAAGTTAACTTTATTTTGTTCCTTTTTAATCCATAATTTCCAATACGATTAATAGGGTCCAAACCGGACATTTAGATCGAAATGTTAGTGGGGATCTCATTGATGATCTCAAAATATTATAATCAACTTTATCTATAATAGTAGGGTTATTTATGCCATCATTATTATGTATTATGTTGCTGACAAGAAGTCTATC
>JAOPTO010002042.1:19507-32360 GCA_033822845.1 Tetrapedia diversipes | reverse complement strand
TGTACAGTAGCGTATAAAAGTTTAAGACGACAGGACAATGTAAAATATAATTTTAAGTTTCACAAATATTGTTTATCTATTCATTTTTATCGTTATTACGGTAGAACATTATTTATTGATCAGCATAGAATGCAAATTTTATTTATCATGCTATTTCTTATTAATTAATCAATTCGTTTTCTTTGACCCTTTGGTCTTAAACTTTTGTCCGCCACTGTACATACCAAACACAGTCGTGCTTCGAAAGACAAGGGCAGTAATTTTAACGTTAAATATTTCATCAACCATTAACCGTCAGTCGACCCGAAAAAAAGCCGACTTCAGAATTTCCGGCTCCGTCATTGTGCAAGAAGCTCATCAAAAAGTCAGCGTTACACCTCTCCCGGACTTCTTTTAGCCAAATCTCTTCGGAGCGGAGTCGACTGAATAGCAGACCGAACAGATTTTAAGAGCCGAAACGACAGCGTCCCCTCGACCGTGAAGTATTCACGCAGGGACGAGAAAAATTCAGAAGGTCTGCCAGCCTGTGTGAGAGCGGGAGAGAAAGAGAGAGAGTGAGTGAGACTCGAGCGAACGTGAAAGAGGAAGAGGGTGAAAGAGGGACGAATCCGGGTTGAATATAAAGCGAACACGGCCCTGGCGAAACTTAATAATCCGAGATAGCATCGGATGACGTCGAGACGTATCCCATGTTTCCTTTTTCCGTTTTATTTGCAGACAGTGTGCACGCTGTTCCTGTACAACGCTACCCGAGAGAACGTGATTGCAGTGGCGCGTCTCGGGACTGACAATCCACCCTTAAATAGCAGCCAAGCTCAAAGTCTGCAGCACCTTCTGCGCGTCAAGGTGAGTAAATTGCAAATAGCGACGGCTCCTCTTCGGCCTGCCTCTTCCCTGAATTCGCATCAATTCTGATCTTATTTTCCGGATAACTTGCGCTGCTGCGCCTTCTCTAGGTCTACCTCGGTACCCCCTTACCCCTTGCAACCCTATTTCCGTTACCACCCCTCGCCAACTCACGGCTTTTCACCGAACGGCTCTCTATTTAGCCACTCGTCAGCCATATAAACGGAACGGGTTATCGAATTAGCCGCGAGGCGGCGCGTTGATCGCTCGAGGAGTTTGTTTTGGACTGCGGAACACAGCTTCCTTTAGGTTGCTGCCTGTTTACTCGCTGACTTTAGCGACGCTCTTTCCCCGTAACCTCTTCACGACGGGTTACGTACAGTTACTCACTTTAATATTCGGACACTATAATACTTTTAAGTATAATGCTTCATATCTTCCTGAATTATTAAGATATTTATTCACTAGTTTTTTACCATGTTAACCTATTTATTATAGACAACAGAAGCATAAAAAATTATTTTGTAATTGCAACATGTCATTACGTAATGAAGAATAAACAAAACGATGTCTATTTTACGCGTTACAAAAATATTCGGACACAATAAGCGATTAATTCCAAGAAGCGATCTAATCCGATGTTTACGTCCGATGTTGTACGGACCATACATTTATGTACAGCAGCGGACAAAAGTTTGAGACCAAGGAGTGGACGAAATTAAACTCATCAATTTATAAGGAATAACATGATAAACTAAATTTGCATTCTGTTCTAATTGGTAAACAGTATTTTTTTTTTTTATTTATAATAACAATAAAAATGAATATAAAGAAAACGTTTGGAAATTATGAAGCTATGCTTTACATTGTTTTCCTGTCTTGAACTTTTGACCGCTACTGTATGTACAGTGGCCCCTGAAAATATTCGTGCACTATAGTACAAGAAAATTCACTATCATTAGTCATTAAACAACTAACTTTATTAATCAGATTTTGAGGTTAAATAGTCATATTTGTAAATTTTAGTATATCCCTTAACTAAACTAAGTGAAGTTTAATATATAGGCGAGTTTTAGTAAATATTTCGAATTTGAGAATTTTTGAAGTTACTATCATTAGACAACTAATTTTATTAGTCAGTCTCAGAGATTAAATAGTCATATATGTAAATTTAACTATATACCTGAACTAAAATAAATCACAATTAATATATGAGCGAATTTTCGTAAATATTTCGAATTTGAAAATTTTTGAAGTTACTATCATTAAACGACTAATTTTATTAATCAGACTCAGAAGTTAAATAGTCATACATACGTAAATTTTAGTATATCCCTTAACTAACCTTATTTAATATAAGTGAATCTTAGTGGATATTTTAAATTTGAAAACTTTTGCAATTACTATCATTAGATGACTAACTTCATTAATCAGATTCAGAAGTTAAATAGTCATATATGTAAATTTTAACAAAACTAAACGACGTTTAATATATAGACGAATCTTAGTAAATATTTTTAGACTTCTTAGTAATATTGTTAGACGGCTAACAGTCACCTCTCGAGCGCAAAAAGGGTTAAACCCAAGAACTTCGACGTCGAGGGTTATTAAGCGTTATCAACTGTGAAGGCGATTTACAACCCCTCGAAAATTTTTTCATCGTAATTTAATTTCCAACGGCAGAGTTCAAGACCACGCTCTGCTCGACCATGATTTACCGTCCAAGAGACGAGAAAAAAAGAGTCCCTGCCCTCCACCTCCCTGAAACGAAAAAAAAAAGAAATAAAAACGCGAAGTTACGACGCGGTGACCAAAGGGTTGATCGCGTGCGCAGCGTCGATTCGATTCCCGTCGAAAGGGCTGCTTTCGTGTTTACGTGTTTCCCGTGCGTGCCACGCGCGCAGGAAGTGCGTGCAGTATATCCTGCGGGGCGATATGAAACTTTGCTCAACTTTTCATTTTGTTTCGCTGGCCAAGTCCCTACCCGGTAATTAGACAATATATCAAATGTTTATTTACACGATTAGGGTATACGCGATACAATAATGAAAAATATAATAATTGTCGTACTGGAACCTTCGTATACAGGGTGTTCGGACAGCCCTGGACTTAAATTGAAAGAGTAACTCCCTGAGACATTCTAAGACGAAAATCAAGAGTAACGATTTTGCGTTTCAGGCTTTGTTTACGAGTTATAACTAATTAAAGATATCGTTTAATCCGGACCGTTCGACGCTTGAGAGCGGGTAACCGAGGCAACTCGGTCGGTAACGTCGCTGAGTCCACAGTGGAGAGAGTCCCGCTCTCAGGCGTCGAACGGTCCGGACTAACCGATTTTTTTAACTAGTTATAACCCGTAAACAAAGCCTCAAACGCAAAATCGTTACTCTTGATTTTCGTCTTAGAATGTCTCAGGGAGTTACTCTTTCAATTTAAGCCCAGGGCTGTCCGAACACCCTGTATATATGAAACAAAAGTTTCGATTTATACATTCGGTGCGATACGGGACTGCGTAGAAGGCATAGGCCAGGTGGCGAACCATAAACGTGACAAAATGACGATCGCCGGCGAAACCGTGCCTGCAGTCAGTCACAGCCGAAACATAGTATTGCACGGACGTTCTTTCTTTACATTGTAGTTTTACATATTCTTGGTCCTTCTGCATTCTGCTAATTTTAAGATTCCTACAATAATCTAATGCAATAATATATTTTCTTCACTTTGCGATATTTCTCCTTGTTATACCTTATTTCTTTCTATTTCTATATCTTTTATTTCTGTTAGCTGCGAATGAACTGACTGACTGACCATTACTCTTTTCTTTTCTATCTCTAGCATAACATATCCAAATAATATAGGGAATTTTTGCTTTTACTCTATTAGTAGAGTTAGAGATGACAGGGCTCAGGTGTGAACAAAAGAATAAAATAAAGTGAAATGATTAGAATATTAAGAGTTAGAGGCCCTTGACTCTGATTCTTTATCGTTAAAATATAAGTTTTAACTAATTTTTATCCGTTTTCCTGTATTATTTAATTTAATTTAATTTAATTTTTTGTTATAAACGGGATCAAGTCCCATTAGTGATTTCGGACTCCATGTGCAAAATTTTCAAAAACAATTACAATTATATAAAAAATTCCTTACTGTTTTATTTAATAGAGTGAATAGTAGGGCTCAAGTATGGGTAAAAGAAAATGAAGTTCTTTGAGATTATTAATACATGTATATTTAAAACAGTTTAATAGCACCACTTAAACGAAAAAAAAAAACACTAAAATTAACTACGATGCTACAGTATTAATATAGGAAATGTTCTATAAAATGTAGAACAGAAGATGGAATTCAGGTGTGAAAAATAAAAGTGAAGCGATTAAAACTTAATAATAATATATTTAAAACAATTTAACAAAACAACTTAAACGACTTTACAACTTAGCAACTTTAGCACTCTTTCTACGTTCACAACCAAACCTTTCTGTCTTCACCGTCCAATACTTTCTGCCTCGCGCTCGCATTTTCCCCGTCATATATTCTTCCAAACACTCGTTTCCTTTCGCTCTAATTGTCAACCTTTCTCACTCTACGCATTCGGTCACGACCACCCAGAATTTCTCAGTCACGCTGTTTTCCAAAGTTCTCATCTTTCACGCCTTAGAAACACTCGAGTCCAAACATTCTGCGTTCGCACGACAATCGCCCAACTCAAGTACTCTTCAGACTTTCCCAAACTCGCATCCACTCGATCGCATTCCTACATTAATTAAGGAAAGCAGCGTTTGTTGGAATCAAAAATTAATTACGACGTTCTCATTTTCGAACAGTTCATTACCACTCCTAATTTCTGATGAAAGATGTACCTTACCCTCGTGATCAATTCTTCTCCACTCGAACGACGTTAATTCGAAAAGGGTATCTTCAATTAAAATTCAAAAGTAGCCGGTAATTTTCGTTAAAGAGAAGAAGCTTGTTACTCGTGCATGTACCCAACGAAACGTTGCGCGCTTTGAGGCCGAATTTTAAAAATTGTACACGAG
Source organism: Tetrapedia diversipes (assembly GCA_033822845.1). Taxonomy (NCBI): domain Eukaryota; kingdom Metazoa; phylum Arthropoda; class Insecta; order Hymenoptera; family Apidae; genus Tetrapedia; species Tetrapedia diversipes. The sequence continues at coordinate 27,477 of JAOPTO010002042.1, read as the reverse complement.
CGCGTCGCGATATCCAAACAAGCGATGCTAATTACTAATTACGAACGAGTACCCGTTGCAGCGACGCAACATTTTCTCCAGTCCCGGGTCCTCTTTTTTTTTTCCACCGGTAAAGAGCGTGCATTGAAAAGGCAATTAAACCGAGACTCGATTTCGTTAGGCGGGCCACTTATCGCGGTCGAGTAGTCGCGAAATTTCGCGGAGGCCAAGCGCGCGCGCGCGTTCGCGATCGATAAATTGTTTAGCGAATAAAAAGCGGCGACGGTCCGCGGGAAATCGTAAATAAGCTCGTCGTGTCGAACAACGACACAGTGGATAACGGGCGACCGATGGAAAGGCGAAGATTGCACGCGTGAAAACAAAGACGGACCAAGCGAGTTGGAGGCCCTTGGCCGTAAAGTGTCCGAGGATACCATTCTTCTTGCGAAACGAAAAAAAGGACACCCAAAAAACACAGGATGTTCGGACAAAGCTGGGAGAAAATTGAAGGGGCAACTCTATGGAGGATTCTAAGACGAAAATTAAGAGTAACAAAATTGTGTTTGACGCTTTGTTTATTAGTTATAAGCAACTAAAGAACGGGCTATTTTACGCCTGAGAGTAGGCAACTGGGCAACACGGTAGGTGACGTCACTGACTATGCAGTGATGCTCAGTCGTAACCATGTGTGGAATATGACTTACCTCTGAATAACTACAGAATATATATAACTAATAAATAAAGGGTCGAATGCAATATGGTTACTCTTGATTTTCATCGAAGTTGTTAAGTTGGAAAGTTGTTTATATTATTAAATTATATAGGATGTTTGGACGAAATTGGGAGAAAATTGAAAGGGTAACTGTATGCAACATTCTAAGACGAAAATCAAGAGTAACAAAATTGTGTTTGACGCTTTGTTTATTAGTTATAAGCAACTAAAGAACGGGCTATTTTACGCCTGAGAGCAGGCAAATAGAGTATCACCGTGCAGCCAGCGACGTTACCTACCGCGTTGCCCCGTTTGCCTACTCTCAGGCGTAAAACAGCCCGTTCTTTAATTGCTTATAATTAATAAACAAAGCGTCAAACGCAATATTGTTACTCTTGACTTTCGTCTTAGAATAATGCATAGAGTAACCCCTTCAATTTTCTCCTAGCTTCGTCCGAACACCCTGTATCTATATTATATTAGGATATTAGTACATTTATGTACGAATGGTGACATCTAACGTGAAACGAAGAAAAGAACGGAAAGAAATGGGGGAAATGAACAAGTAAAAATTGGCAAGAGCATGCATAGAAAAAATGTATGATGACGAACAAAAAAATGTAAACATAACAACGTGTATAAGTAGTACAGACTAAATATATTTTCATTAGTAAACAAAAGAAACTTTTAATTTTACATATTAAAAATTGATATACAAAATAAATGTCCGTAAATTTAGCGTTAATAAAATTGGTAGCCGACAATTTGTTCGCGAAATCGACCTCGAAACGTGTGCGTATCTGTTACCAGTTTCTTCCTCCAATTTCCCGGCGAAAATTCGCGATAGGGTCCGCACGCGGAGATCGTGGCTCTCGTCGATACATGCGCTCGATGCGCCAGGCAGACCATTTTGCGTTGGTCGCGCGAGCTCCCGCGGCGATTTCCAATTTGCGATTAAGCGCCGGTCGATTTGCAATTTGATGGAGGGATCGCGGATCCGAATCGTCACGCTCTGCCCTCTCTCGTTCAAGCACAGTCATCTACTTCTACCATTTAGTTTCTTCTCGTTGTCTCTTTATTGGAAATGGAGTTTTATATTGCTTAAATAAAATACATTCTTACATTAGGTGTGAATACAGTAGCGGACAAAAGTTTAAGTCTACAGGGTTAAAGAAAACAAATAAATTAATTATTAATAAATAACAGTATAGATAAAATTTGTATTGTATGTTAATCAATAAATAGTGTTCTACCATAATAACAATAAAAATGAATAGATAAACAATATTTGTAAACCATATAATTATGTTTTATACTGCCCTCTCGTCTTAAACTTTTGTCTACTATTGTACATCACTCTCAAAATAAACGTTCATATGTACAGTAGCTGACAAAAGTTTAAGATCGAAGGATGAAAGAAAATAAATTAATTAATTATCAATAAATAACAGTATAAGTAAAATTTGTATTCTATATTAATCAATAAATAGTGTTCTACCATAATAACAATGAAAATGAATAGATAAACAATATTTGCGAACCATAAAATTATATTTTACGTTGTCCTGTCGTCTTAAACTTTTGTCCGCTACTGTACATTTGGGTTTTGCTTGACTCGTTGAACTACCAAAGAGTCCGCGCAAAGGATGCTGAAATAGAGTATTATTAAATTTTTTGGCCAGCGAAAGTACTAAAAATGTCGTAACAGTAATGTGAATATTAACTCTTAACTACGAGTATAAAATTTGATAGACTACGCGATAAAAGTATTCGTGTTTATCATCTTCATCATGAATAAGTCTGAAAGCTATCACGACGAATACGTTCGCAAATATCTGTGAAACGTTTGGTGATAAAAATATGCAACACTTTCTACAATTAATGTCTACTTCAGAATTAATATCATTCTTATTTTATAAACGATATATTTCAATCGAAATTAGTTCTATCATAATTAATAATAAAAATAAATATGTAGACAGTATTTGTATACCATAAAATTATGTTTTATATTGTCCTCTCGTCTTAAACTTTCATCCGCTACTGTATGCCTTATTTATCAAATTAAAAATCAAATTGAAAATTACTCACTAATTATAAATTACACTATTTAATAATAACAGTCGATAAATATTAAACAGAATATTTATTAAAAAACAAAATATCGCAACATTATATTACAATTAACTTTAAGGTCTAGTATAAATAAAAAAAATGACTTAATCACTGAAAAATTTAGAGAATCACTCTATACGAAGAATAGAAGATCATTTTCTTCTAATGTCCATAGACTCTTCCTTTAAAATATTATGCATTTCCAAAAGAAACGTGATGGGATCCTATATGTCGAAATTTAGACAGGGTTATGTATAATCAACTCTGTTTATACTTGGTAGAATATTTTATTAATATTTTATTTATAATATATTATTATTTTATTATAAACTGACATATACTCATAGACCCTTTCTCATTGTTACTACTTCTCGTTCGCACTGCATACACGCTTCCTTCCACACCATCCCCCATCACAACCCTTTTATACTTCCAGCTTTCTTTCTCACACGTATTCCCCTTTTCTTGCTCCTTCAAACATTCCTTTTAACCCTTTGAGTGCTGAATACTCTTGGTCTAAGCATTTCGAAGGGACGGCGCACTATTACTGGAAACGGAGTATTGTTACTTATACACTGACAATCGCGTTTCAGTATGCGAAAAATTTGCAAACGCATATTTTCGTCCATGGTCTCTACGAGTAATTTTCATCAACACTAAAGGCTTAACGCTGAAACGTGTGGCCACGGAAAAGATCATAAGGTGAAGGAAACGAAAATTGACAAACGCATATATGCGTCCATAGTCCTTACGAGCAGCTTTCGTCAGACGCATATATGCTCGAATAGCACTCAAAGGGTTAAATCCTTGTTCACACACACACAAGCACACCATAATAAAAGCGATCACGAAGTAACCAAAAACAGTGAAAAATATTTCCCTCGCAAAACAGTTGTCACTGTAACAACTTGGAAACCGATCATGGAGAAAAGTTTCCGTAGCTGAACTTAAATTCGAGACGATCATGTGGTTGGTCACGCCGCCCATCAGTTTTTACGCTCTCAAACAACTTTGTTCCGTTCAAGAACGGAAACCGCACAGGGGAATTCGCGGCACGTAACTAGTCGCTTAGAAAGAACATTAAAAATCGCGATATCCGTTTTTCCTTTTCTAATAGCGCTTACCTCTGGCCGGGAGCCAGCCTCCAACGCGGCCTTAATTAAAGATTTCGAACTGAGCACCGGTTCGAAGCGTCACGGGGGCGGCCGCCATGTTGGATCCAACTGCGGTCCACTTGCTGAAACTAATTACAGCGGCCCGGGCACATCCTCCAGCCGAAACTTCTAACAGGAATCGAAAGGGTTGTAAAAATTATAGAGGTTGAGTTTAGGAACGGAGTTTGCGGAGCGAACGCCATTTTATCGGCGATGCATGGTACTTATAAAGAGCTGAAAACTATAGTAACGAAGGACGAAAGTTTAAGACGACAAGACAATTTAAAACATAGCTTTTTAGTATGCAAATATTATTTAAATATTTTTTTTTTTATTTTTGTTATGGTAGAACATTATTTAGTGATTAGCATATAATAAAAATTGTATTTATTCCGTTATTTCTTCTTAATTAATTAATTTATTTCCTTTGACCCTTTCGTCTTAAACTTTTGTCTGCGACTGTAGCCATTCGTGAGGATTAAATATATAATAGCAGGCAAAAGTTTAAGACGACAAGACAATGTAAATCATAGCTTTTTAGTATGCAAATATTATTTAAATATTTTTATTTTTTATTTTTGTTATGGTAGAACATTATTTAGTGATTAGCATAGAATAAAAATTGTATTTATTCCGTTATTTCTTATTAATTAATTTATTTATTTACTTTGACCCTTTGAGCTAAAATTTTTGTCCGCCACTGTACCCCATTGCGAGGGTTAAACATACAGTAGCGGACAAAAGTTTAAGACAACAGGACAATATAAATCATAGTTTTATAGTATGCAAATATTATTTATATACTTATTTTTATTGTTATTATGGTAAAATATTATTTATTGATTAGCATACAATACAAATTTTACTTATACTGTTATTTCTTATTAATTAATTAATTTATTTTGTTTGACTCTTTGGTCTTATACTTTTGTCCACTACTGTATGTGTCTACTATGCTCTATTTTTAATTGTCGACAAACGGCTCGAATAATCTACAACTCCAACTAAAAAACGACCAGGACCTATGCCTACTACTTTCTTGTTTCCCAACTAATACTTTATGTATTTATAATCATTTACATTGATATTTCCTTGTTCAAAATGGGTGTATGTCCATAAAACAAGGTAAAAGAAAAAAAAATTCACAAACGAGCTCCCCGTCTCTTTTACTCCTGAATCGATGTAATCGCATCGTGACAGAGGTAGCCATCTCCAAAGGGTTAAACATTTCGTTCCGTCAGTTGTTCGCCGAAACAAATAAACCGTCGAATTCCTACGGGTTCAATAAAATTCGAGGGTCGTTCCGGGTCGGCTCTCGTTCGAGAAGCTCGTTCGACTCGTTCTGTCGGAGCAGAAAATAAAAAAACATGCACGCGCTTGCACGGACGAGCAAATGTATGCACGCGTGTCGGTGTACAGTCCCACGCATAAGTGTTCGTACACTCATCCTGCTTGGGTTGTGTAATAATAAACAAAAATACGTACTATAGGGAGCTGGTAATAAATAGATTTGATATGTATATTTTCTTTGCAGTCCCCACATTAAACATACAGTAGCGGACAAAAGTTTAAGACGACAGGACAATGTGAAATATAATTTTATGGTTCGTAAATATTGTTTATCTATTCATCTTCGTTGCTATTTTGGTAGAACAGTATTTATTGATTAACATAGAATACAAATTTTATTTATACCGTTATTTATTAATAATTTATTTATTTGTTTTCTTTGACCCTTTGGTCTTAAACTTTTGTCCGCTACTGTATTAATGTTCATTTTTGTTATTTAGGATTTAGGGATGTGTTTGTGAACAGACATTAAAACACTAGTACTAACAAAATATAAACTATGTTTATTACTAGTTAAAGAAACAAAGCGTCTCTCAGAAAAATTCCGATTGAGAACCGCAAAAGTATACGCCAAGGCTGCTAGCTGCTAACTGCCTTTTTGTCTACCTCTGAAACGGGACCAGACGTAAAAACTATAAAATAAGGAAACCGGGGAGAAATCAGGAAAAAATCCCGGGACCACTTCGGTTTTTCGGCCTGTCTTCTTAGTTAGTACGGTGCCATCAATAAGTGATCGGTACATAGATACAGGTACCATTTATGCATACCTTACAGGTTTCGTTTATAATTTCACGTGTTCTTATTTTCTGGTTCAACAACTTGAATTGCAATTATCGCGTTATACGTTGGTTGAACTTATAATTATGTCGAACGTGACAAGCGGACGAATATTTGTGCGGCCGACTGTACATAGGCGGTAAAGTTGCGTGGGCCGCGTGTTCCGGCTACGCGAGTCGAACAATAACACGATATTCGGCCAAGCTATTTGATTAAAACGGATCATTGAAGCCGATATATCGCGGATTCAATTGGAACTTGTTTCGGTCTCTTTGCGATCGGTTGTCCAATTACGTGTCAGAAAGAAACCAAACCATTACCTCTCCCTCTAATCCCTGCTCTATCTTTCCCTCCCCCCCTTTGATCCCTACTCTCTTTACTCTCTTTCTCTCTCCCTTTGATCCCTGATCTTTCTTTCTTTCTCTCTTTGCTCCTTTCTCTCTCTCCTTTCTCTCTTTCTCTCTCTGCTCCTTTCTCTCATTCTCTCTCTCTCTTTCTCTTCCTCTGATCCTTGTTCTCTTTTCTCCCTTTCTCTCTCCCTTTGATCCCTGATGTCTCTCTCTTTCTCTCTTCTCCTTTCTCTCACTCTCTTTTCTCTTTTCCGTCTCCCTCTTTCTCTCTCTCTCCACCTTTCTCTCTCTCCTTTCTCTCTTTCACTCTCTCCTCCCTCTCTCCTCCCTCTTCCACCCCTCTGATTCCTTCTCTCTCTCCCCCCCTCGTCTCTCTCACCAGGAAATCGACCCTCCCAACGCGTGGCCAAAACTCGCTCCTCCAATTTCCGGTCCGCGTGTACCTCGTCCAGAAAGCGACTCGGTCCACGCGGAAATTGAGAAGATCACCGTCTGTCCGTTTCGATTCTCGTGCGTTATGAATCGCGGGTTCCTTTCTTCGTGGGCTTAATTAAAAAGGGACTGGATAATTAGTAGAGTTAACCTTGTGAGTAAAATATACAAAATTTAGACACCTTTTTTCTCTCCCATATTTTCAGTTACTAACAATAATTGGTAATAATCGAAAGGGTTTGTGAAACGGAAGTTTCTTCGTCCACCAGCACAGATTTTCCCGTTGTCGAACTTCGTCGCGTGTTACGGGTTCTCCGCAGCTACAGTAGCAGACAAAAGTTTAAGACGGGAGAAAACAATGTAAAACATAGTTTCATGATTTCCAAACGTTATCTATATATTAATTTTTATTGTTATTATGGTAGAACACTGTTTACTGATTGGCACAGAATGCAAATTTTGTTTATCACGCTATTCCTTACAAATTAGTGAGTTTAATTTCGTTGACTCTTTGATCTTCAACTTTTGTCCGCTACTGTACCTACGGTAGAAGCTCCTTTATCCGAATATTGCACTCGGGAAATTCTATTATCCAAACATAGTGTCATCTAATAGTAGCTGCTTAAGCTTGAAACTCGCAAAGTACAGTAGCAGACAAAAGTTTAAGACGACAGTACAATGTAAAACATAATTTATCTATTTTTGTTTATCCATTTATTTTTATCGTCATTATGGTAAAACACTATTTATTGATTAGCATAAAATATAATATACTGTTATTTCTTATTAATTAATTAATTTATTTTCTTTCACCCTTTGGTCTTAAACTTTTGTCCACTACTGTACCTACGGTAAAAGCTCCCTTATCCGAATATTGCACTCGGGAAATTCTATTATCCGAACTTGTCATATAGTGTCATCTAGTAACAGCTGCTTAAGCTTGAAGCTCGCAAAGTACAGTAGCAGACAAAAGTTTAAGACGACAGTACAATATAAAACATAATTTATCTATTTTTGTTTATCCATTCATTTTTATTGTCCTCATGGTAGAACACTATTTATTGATTAGCATAGAGTACAAATTATATTTATACTGTTATT
>JAOPTO010002042.1:0-15722 GCA_033822845.1 Tetrapedia diversipes | reverse complement strand
TGTAAAACATAATTTCATGGTATGCAAATATTGTTTATCTATTCATTTTCATTGTTATTATGGTAGAATACTATTTATTGATTAATATAGAATACAAATTTTATTTATACTGTTATTTATTTATTTTCTTTCATCCTTCAATCTTAAACTTTTGTCCGCTACTGTACATATGAACGTTTATTTCGAGAGTGATGTACAATAGTAGACAAAAGTTTAAGACGAGAGGTGAGTATAAAACATAATTATATGGTTTACAAATATTGTTTATCTATTCATTTTCATTGTTATTATAATAGAACACTATTTCTTGATTAGCACAGAATACAAATTTTATTTATATTGTTATTTCTTATTATTTAATTAATTTATTTTCTTCAACCATGTGGTCTTAAACTTTCGTCCGCTACTGTACAGACAGTAATGGACAAAAGTTTAAGACAACAGAACAATGCAAAGCCTAGTTTTATAATATGCAAATATTGTTCATATACTTATTTTTATCCTCATTATGATAGAACACTATTCATTCATCATCATAAAATACAAATTTTATTTATACCATTGCTCCTTATCAATTACTTAATTTATTTTCTTTGGTCCTAAACTTTTGTCCGCTACTGTACACCGGTTAAACCATCACAACTTCTCACCAGTTCCTAGTCCCAGCCAGCAGAACCACCGCGAATTTCCGATAGATCTGAATATTTTCGAAAGCCACTCGAGCTGCCGCGGTCCTCGTTCAGCCAAGAACAAATTGTTCCGTCTCCTCCTCGGAGTCCTTCGAACGGGGCTACATAATACCAGATCGCATAAGGAAACGAACAACCCGGACCGCGAACGAGGATCCGTGGGCTGTTATTCAAACAGTTCCACGGTTTGCACGCGTGTACGAACCAGTGTGTGTCTATGTGTATACGTGTGTACGTGTGTGTACATGGGATTAGGGGCCTCGTTTCTGCCAATTCCGCCTCGAGATAGCCAGTTTCGATCTTCCGCGGACCTGGACGGGTGAATGGCGTCGACCCACGGACAGATGTATAGATAAATGGACAGAGAACGCCGACAAGCACCGCGGAGGAAGGCGAGATGGCGGAAACGGGTTGGGGGGTTGGGGGTTGGGTTCGAGGAGGGGCGGGAAATTGAAGAGGAACGACGCAGGGGGCGGAGAAGAGCGAGTTTAGAGAATTGAATGGACTTATTGGCCTCCGGATGACCGTTATCACTGATGGAGGGTCGACGGTGCACGGACCTCCAGAATCCACCCTCTCTGTTCGATCATCTAAAAGGAAAAGAAAATAATTTAATCGCTTCGAAAGCGGGCCAGTTGCCGGGGATAGAAAGTGGCCTCGTCATTGGAAGCGTTCCATCAATATCGTTTTACTGGGGACCGCTTTGAGGGATCGTCGACGAGACTGAGGGGGGAGGGTTGTCGAGTGGCGAGCGAATCTATGAGATTAGATTTGGCCAATTATTAAGCGAGACGTTGCGCGTCGCCGATTTCAATGGCTCTGAAGCGTGAGCTTTCGGGATTAAGATGTTACTTTGAGTAATTTTGTTGCACAGTTGTGTATAATCACGGTATCAGCGTATTCTTTGAGATGTTTGCTAAAGTGTTTTTAACTGTTTGACTGCTACGGACGTATATATGCGTCTGAAGAAAGTTACTAGTGTGAAGTATGGATGTGTATATGAGTCTCTGGTAAAAGTTGCTCGCATATATGCGGCTCTGACGAAAGCTACTCGTGTGGACTATAGACGCATATATGCGTCTTTGACAAAAGATACTCACCTGTATTATGGACGTGTATATGCGTCTGACGAAAGCTACTAGTGTGAACTATGAGCGTCTCTCACGAAAGTTACTCGTGTGAACTATGGACGCATATATGCGTCTTTAACAAAAGATACTCACCTGTATTATGGACGTGTATATGCGTCTGACGAAAGCTACTAGTGTGAACTATGAGCGTCTCTGACGAAAGTTACTCGTGTGAACTATGGACGCATATATGCGTCTCTGACAAAAGTTACTCGTCTAGCCTATGGACGTATATATGCGTCTCTGACGAAAGATACTAGTGTGCACTATAGGCGTCTCTGACGAAAGTTACTCGTGTGAACAGCGGACGCATATATGCGTCTCTGACAAAAGTTACTCGTCTAGCTTATGGACGTATATATGCGTCTCTGACGAAAGCTACTAGTGTGAACTATAGACGCGTAGATTATGGGCGTGTATATGCGTTTGTTAATTTTTCCGATTTCCCATTCAGAGCAACACAATTGCTAATAGAGCGCTATCCACGTAAAGCACTTTGACCGGAAGTGTTTAGGAGTCAAAGGGTTAATATCTCATGTACACTGTACAATATTCATGATGTTTGAATTAGACTTAGAATACATCTGGGACAAATGTTGGTTTTGGATACGTTTAGGTTTGGTTTAGAATAGGTTCAGGTTAGTTTCCAGTTAGGTTTGGGATAGGTTACGCGTATTAATTACATCTATACCAAGATCAAAGTTATTTGTTAGTCATTTTAATTCAGATATGCACAAAATACAATGCACTCAGAATTGTAAAAAGAAGATTTTATTTCTTTCCTGGAGTATAAGTATTTATACTTATAAAAATTGTTACTGGGTAAATCTGTAGAAATTTTCGTATCACCAGACATACACTCAAAGTATTAACAGTTAGCAAAACGATAAGAAGTATGTGAATCTTAAATCTACAGTTTCTTCATCCCGTTGTTCTCTTCGTTTATTCTTCATACTTGTATTATTTGGATTTTAGTGTCCTGGTATTCAAAATATGACGTTTTAAGAATACTACAGAATTTATATAGTTACTATCGTTTATAATACCTAATACCTATTGAAAGATAATGTTCATTTTGGGTCAGATGGACTCAAAGATTATAGTTATAATTACTTTCATTCTATTATGTACACATTAGTGTACACGCTAGTGGGTTTATACCCATAAAATTAATAAATCAAATTAAATTCTTTATAAATTAATTTCTTAAATCCTTTGCACTCGAAAGGTCACTGTTAGCCGTCTAACAATATGAATCTGAAAGATTTTCAAGTGCAAAATATTGACTAAGATTCGCCTATATATTAAACTTCATTTAATTTAGTTAAGTGATATACTAAAATTTACATATATGATTATTTAACCTCTGAGTCTGACTAAGAAAGAACTAACTGAAGTCTAAAAATTTTCGAAACTATCATTTGGCGACCAACAGTCACGTCTCAAGCGCAAAGGGTTAATACGTGAGCACTCCAGTTGGCGAATCTAGGTTCCTTTTGACTCCATTAGTCAGTCTTAGCTGTTAGTTTCAATTTTGGTCGTCAGGGTTCACCGAGTTTAGTTCCTTTTCCCGCCGCCGCGTTCCCAAGGGTGTCGTTCGCGAAGCGACCGCGAAGAAACTTGCATTTTTCCCTCGACAGGGCCCAAGCAACCGCGTACAAGCATACGTCATAAAACTTTGCTAATATAAGAGGACAGCTTGGCGCCATCTTCGCACTGCTGACTTCGAATCACCCTTCTTCGCCGCTGGCACCTTCAATCCCCCTCTTGCTTCGCCCTCCTTCGCGAATGGCTCTTTGCATGGAATCCCATCGGAAATCCCTCGACTTTGGTTTCGATCGATTATTTAGAAATCCTCGCGATGGTTCCAGAATTCATGGATTTGAATAATTCAACGTCGCGTTGGAGGAGGTTGAATAAAGTAAAAACCGGTTTTATAATGTTTTTTCTTTTTTTTTTTTGTTGTTTTTAACATACTAAGCTCTGGGATGCGAGGAAGTGAATATAAATCTGGACGAATAAGAGTTATTTCATATGTTATTTTATTTTGTTCGTGCTAACTCTTTCGAATCGGAGCAAGTAGAATCTTTGAGCAGGCAGTACTTACGTATGCGAGTCTGTGTAATACGAATGGACTGGGGATTTTTAAGCATTTACGAGAGACTGAATTATGCAAAATAGGACAAAGTTCAATACATGTTTGACTACATTCCAAATAAAGAGCACAGTGTGAATTTATGTCCTATCAGTTCGGTTACGTTCGTATAAATTTGAATTCGCATAAAAGTTCATTCTCTAAAGGTAAATCACGGTAAGGAAATTTGTATTTTAGAAATCGGGACGAATACCCGAAAATTTCGAAATTCTCCAATTTATGAGTTGAAATTCTCGAGAAAACTGGGATTTCAAAAAATTCTGGAAACCTGATAATCATTTATATTCGTTTTAACTGGCAGAACGACACTTCTACCACGTTTCTATTTATATAAGGGTGCAACAACCGTCCAACGAAAGAACTTGTAAATTGAACAGTAACGTTTAATCAGTCGCTCATGCAACATAAATATGTTCATTTAAAAAAAAAACAAATCAAGTATCCAACTTCATTTGCACCAACCCTAAATATTCGAGTGCCATTAACACTAGAACTACCGAGTCAAAGAAATCATATTGAAAGCTGTACGAAAAAAATACGTAGTATAAGGGAAACAAATTTTTGTGTAGATATCACGGGAAACAAATGTGTAGATATCACAGTAAGTTTACCATGTTTCTATGAAAAATTGCAAATTAGGTCATTTTGACCCCCTTAACACTAGTAGTACTAGTGTTAAATTGTTGTTCGAGGTGCATCGAATTGAAAATTGCATGAAAAAATACTGAATACATAGAAAATAAATCTTTATTTATACTTTCTGCAGAAAATCATAGTAAATTTTGGAACCTCTACCGTAGTGAATCTATAAGGTTACTATGAGTAATCACCAATTGGTCATTTTGACTGCCTTGGGAGTTCTAGTGTTAAAGATGTATTAACACTAGAGCTACCGACACTTAAAGTGAGCTTATTTGTATGGAAGAGATCAACTTAAAAATTACATGAAAAGATATTGAATACACAGAAAATTGTTCAAAATAGTAAATTTTGGAAGCTTTACCATAGTAAATCTATAAGTCTGCTGTGAATAATCTGCAATAGATCATTTTGACTGCCTTGGTAGTTTTAGTGTTAATGCATCTTTAACACTAGAGCTACCGACACTTAAAGTGTACTTATTTGCATGTAAGATATCAACTTGACAATTACATGAAAAGATATTGAATACATAGAAAATTTTCCAAAATAGTAAAGTTTGGTAGCTTTACCATAGTGAATCTATAAGTCTGCTGTGAATAATCTGCAATAGATCATTTTGACTGCCTTGGTAGTTTTAGTGTTAAAGATGCATTAACACTAGAGCTACCGACACTTAAAGTGTACTTATTTGCATGTAAGATATCAACTTGAAAATTAGATGAAAAGATATTGAATACACAGAAAATTGTCGAAAATAATGAATTTTGGAAGCTTTACCTTGGTGAATCTATAAGTCTGCTGTGAATAATCTGCAATAGATCATTTTGACTGCCTTGGTAGTTTTAGTGTTAATGCATCTTTAACACTAGAGCTACCGACACTTAAAGTGTGCTTATTTGCATGTAAGATATCAACTTGAAAATTACATGAAAATATATTGAATACACAGAAAATTGTTCAAAATAGTAAATTTTGGAAGCTTTACCACAGTGGATTTGTAAGGTTGCTACGAGTAATCACCAATTGGTCATTTTGACTGCCTTGGTAGTTCTAGTGTTAAAGATGCATTAACACTAGAGTTACCGACACTTAAAGTGTGCTTATTTGCATATAAGATATCAACTTGAAAATTACATGAAAAGATATGAATACACAGAAAAATTTTCCAAATAATGAATTTTGGAAGCTTACCATTGTGAATCTGTAAGGTTGCTGTGAACAATCACCAATTGGTCATTTTGACTGCTCTAGTAGTTTTAGTGTTAATGCACCTTTAGCACTAGAACTACCGACAATTATAGTGTACTTATTTGTATGGAAAAGATGAAATTGAAAATTACATGAAAAGATATTAAATGCATAGAAAACAAATCTTTATTTATACCTTCTGCAGAAAATCATAGTAAATTTTGGAAGCTTTACCATAGTGAATTTATAAGGTTGCTACGAGTAATCACCAATTGGTCATTTTGACTGCTCTGCCCCAGATCCAGTGTTAAAAATTGTTCAATTAAATCATCACCGTGCGCATTGAACACCCTTAACGCATTGCAAATTGCTCGCCCCGTCCTAGAGGCATCGCCACTCGGCACCATCGTGGAATTCATTTGCGGAATTAGCTGGAGTCGTGGCGCTTTTTGTTGGCCGTTCGAAATATCGAGGTAACGTCGAGCAAGCACAGTGTTCCACATAGATAGGTAAGCATTGGCAGCCGGCCAACAGAAGCACCTAGCCCTCCTCGACCCACGGTCACCCCGTGCTCTCTTCGCCCCGCTTCCAAGTATCGATCTCTTGGTCCTCTCGTGACTTTTCATTGAATTTCCATGCGCCACTTAAGAGGCTGCTCGGTTCTTCCTCCACGGTTGCCGTTTCCTCTCGCGCTTCTTCCCGCTTCCTCTTGGAGACAAAGAGGACGCACGAATCGTATACTTTACTTGATGCTTTCGTGGTACAGTCGTGGTGATAGTGGAAATGTCTGTATTGGGAATGGGGTTTTGTATTGCTAAATGAATAGACTCTTGTTCGTGTAATAATACTGTTAAAGAATTTGTTAGATTTCGAGGTTTGGGGTTTTTTAAATGTTTTATTCTTGCCAAACTTTAATTTGTAAGATCTAACACGTAACGAAGTATAGAAACGAAAGCTACTGCGTCGCTGCTGGTAACAAAAAGTCTTATCCTAAGTTTCTTATTGTCTATATACAGGGTGTTCGGACAGCCCTGGGCTTAAATTGAAAGAGTAACTCCCTGAGACATTCTAAGACGAAAATCAAGAGTAACGATTTTGCGTTTGAGGCTTTGTTTACGAGTTATAGCTAGTTAAAGATATCGTTTAATCCGGACCGTTCGACGCTTGAGCATCACTGTGGACTTAGCGACGTTACCGACCGAGTTGCCTCGGTTACCCGCTCTCAAGCGTCGAACGGTCCGGATTAAACGATATCTTTAACTAGTTATAACTCGTAAACAAAGCTTCAAACGCAAAATCGTTACTCTTGATTTTCGTCTTAGAATGTCTCAAGGAGTTACTCTTTCAATTTAAGCTCAGGGTTGTCCGAACACCCTGTATAACTCTCTCCTCCTTACTCCTATTACTAAATTGCCTACACTCCGTTTCTCACTCTCCCCTTTTTACGCTCTCTTTCATATCATCACGCATTAATTGTCAGTCTAATTCCTTTATCGCCACTCTCGTACTATTTTGCTCTCTGGCCTTCACACCTTTGGCTTGCCATCTTCTCGACAGTAGATACGCGTATGTCCTTAAGTCCAGTTAATCCGAAGACAGTACTGCCGATCACCTCACAGCGATAACGTCACATCGGTGCGTGTGACCTGTCTGCTGGCCTTCATTGTGACGTTAGAGGTTGATAACGGCGACTAGAAACGGAGATGCTTGTGCATGTTGTGCCAAGGCTATCGATTTCAACAGGGTGTCTGAGATTTCCAGATACTGAGATGCCTACAGTAGCGTACAAAAGTTTCAGACGGGAGGACAATGTAGAACACAGTTTTATGGTTTGCAAATATTGTCTGCACATTCGTTTTTATTAGTATTATGGTAGAACAATATTTATTCATTAGCACAGAATGCAAATTTTATTTATACTGTTATTTCTTAATACATAATTTATTTATTTTTTTTACCCTTTGATCTTAAACTTTTGTCCGCTACTGTACCTACAAGAATTTAAGATGGAAGGACAATGCAGAACATAGTTTTATGGTTTACAAATATTGTCTGTACATTTATTTTTCCAATTATTATGGTAGAACACTATTTATTGATTAGCATAGAATATAAATTTTATTTATACTGTCATTTCTTATTAAATAATTAATTAATTTTTTTTACCCTTTAGTCTTAAACTTTTGTCCACTACTGTACCTACAAAAGTTTAAGACAACAGGGCAATGTAAAACATAATTTTATGGTTTGCAAATATTGTTTGTACATTCATTTTTATTGTTATTATGGTAGAACACTATTTAATAATTAATACAGAAAGTAAACTTTGTTTAACATGCTAATTCTTATAAACTAGTTTGTTTAATTTCTTTGACTGTTTGGTCTTAAACTTTTGTCCGCTACTGTAGATTACTGTACTTGGCGAGGAAAATAAAATCTTCTTTTTATAATGCACTTTGCGAATTAAAATTATTAAACTTATTAAATACTCATACTTATTATTAATATTATTAAATTACTTAACTTTAACCCTCACAAGGACTGTAGTTTGGATATACAGTAGCGAACAAAAGTTTAAGACAACAGGACAATGTAGAACACAGTTTTATGGTCTGCAAATATTGTTTGTAGATTCATTTTTTTTTTGTTATTAAGGTAGAACGCTATTTAATAATTAACACAGAAACCAAACTTTGTTTATCATGTTGTTCCTTATAACTTAGTTCGTTTAATTTCCTTGACTCTTTGTTCTTAATCTTAAACTTTTGGTCCTAAACTTTCGCTACTGCATAACTAGTTACTCGGGTGAACTAAAACGGAGCCTCTCAGAATTCAAAACTGATAACTTTTCTTTTAAATCGTTCGATTTAACTAGGCAGCGAAGTACGTAAATTGGGTAACTTGGCTTCTGAACAGTACAAGTACAATAAAGAATACAAAATCATATCCCAGGTTTCATTATTGGAATATTCTGATAGAGTATATTCTCTTTTATCCGAACACTAGGAATTCTGTTATCCGAACTTAACATCTTCCAATAAAAGCTTTTTATTTTTAATAATTATGAAGTTCAACTGTGAAAAAAATATGGGAAATACAATTCTTGTTGATCCTTCGCACTCGAAAGACGATTTTCAGTCACCGAATGTAATGTGATAGCGTCTATGTGAACGTAGAATCTTTGGAACAAAGTGTTTCTAAGGCGCGAAAGATGAGTATTTGAGACAACGTCGCGACTGAGGAATTTTGGGTGAACATGACTGTATGCATCAAGTAAGAAAGATTTAATAAATCTTCGAAAATTTTACTTAAAAAACAATAAATTAATAAATAATTATTGAGAAGATTTACTGATTTATAAATAATTATTAACAGATATGAAGACAGACGAAATACTAAGATATTAATAAATTTATTGATATCAAATTTAACAAATAATATAAGATTAAAAATTAATAACATTAAATAAAAAATATTAAAAAATAAACGCATTCATTATACTATTCTTAAAAATTTTACTTATAAAACAATAAATTGATAAATAATTATGTATTCATAACATTAAACTAAATGTTCTATAATTAATAAATAATTATTGAAATAATGTATTGATTTATAAGTAATTATTAATATATACGGAGACATACAAAATACTAAGATATTAATAAATTTATTGATATCAAATTTAACAAATAATATAAGATTAAAAATTAATAACATTAAATAAAAAAGATTAAAAATAAACACATTCATTATACTAATCTTAAAAATTTCACTTATAAAACAATAAATTAATAAATATTTATATATTAATAACGTCAAATTAATGTTCATTAATTATAATAATTATTGAAATAATGTATTGATTTATAAGTAATTATTAATATATATGAAGACAGACGAAATACTAAGATATTAATAAATTTATTGATATCAATTTAACAAATAATATAAGATTAAAAATTAATAACATTAAATAAAAAATATTAAAAATAAACACATTCATTATACTAATCTTAAAAATTTTACTTATAAAAACAATAAATTGATAAATATTTATATATTAATAACATTAAATTAAATGTTCATTAATTAATGAATAATTATTGAAAAATTTTATTGATTTATAAGTTACTATTAATATATACGGAGACATATAAAATAATGCGAGCACGTGGCAAAAAGAGCGTGATTGTAAGAGGAGCAAGAACGTCGAAATTATTAAATTGAAAATTTGTTCATACGTTATTATTAAATCATTTTAACACATTCGTCACCCAGCGTGATTCGGCTGAGTTTCCCGCTGTGCCCAAATCCGATTGCATAGAAAAAACTGGGGTAAACAAATATAAAAAGCAAAAACTTTAACTTTTATTTTTATTTATATATATTATACTTCAATGCTTATTGAATTCCAGTTTTTAATCCTGTTACGTTGTAACAACATTCATTTTATATTCATAAAACTTCAGCTGTAATTCAAGGGTATATTTGGAGACAGCATCATTAAGGCTAAATAATACCCTTTTCAGCAAACGTACTTATTGCCATGCCAGTTTCGGGTTTTTCCCATTTTTTCTATGTTCCTTCGATTTGGCCTGGCTTCCTTAAAAATTTCAGGTAGTTTACGCGATTAAGGTTATCCTCCGTACATTTTACTTTCGACCGATGAAACAAAATATACCTGAAGTCGCTGGAAACATTTTCGACAGTCGACAATATCTCCCACCCCAAAAAGGGAAACAAACACCCCACTCCTGACACCTTTATATAAGCGCATAACATCCCTCCAGCTAGAGAGATTTTGTAAAAATACATTAAACAGTAACGTTCAACCACGCTCGTGTAATAGAAATATATTCAGTCTTTTTATATCTAAAAACATCAATCATTTCTTGTACTGTACCTGCATCAACCTCAAATATTCGAGTGTCTAAGTTATCACTCGAAGTGCACAACGTTTAATTTTAAAAATTATTAAACTCTATGTGCGCCCTGTACAAATCCTATTTAGCTTTAAGAAAATGAGCGTCACCCATATTTGGGTGTATATATATCATTGGGGGTATAATACATATCTGACAACTTTACTTGTCACGTGCCAGAGTACGTTTACGATAACTGTTAGCGAGGGATCGAGGTAACCAATCGAAATTCAGCGGATTCGAGGCGAAGTCTGAAGAAAACAGATGTCGACGGGCGTGTTGGCGGCGAGAACACGACCGGTTGTTGGAAATTTTTAATTCGTGTTCGAATGAAAGTTTCATGGAAACGGTTCGAAGGAGCCTGACGCCGAGCGGAAACGCGGTGTTCCGTTGCCGCGGCACTCGGTTCTCGCATCGTCGGCTCGCGTCCCGTTCCATTTAACATTCAGAAAGGGAAGGGATCGATGAATCGGACGGGAGCCGATTCGCATTGTTAAGCAGAGCGTCGGATTATAGGCAAATACCGTCCCTCTTATCCACGACCCTGAATTATCAGGGGTCGGCCGCCACCACCGTGCTCTTCCTCTTTCTATTTCCGTTCTTTTCCCCTTCCTTTTTTCCATTCTTTTCTCTCTCCTTTCTCCTTCAAGCCCCATAGATCCGGTAGCATTCTTCGACTCGTTCTTCTCTTAAATTCGGAGACAAAGCGCTTTGCCGCTCCATTAACCCGTTTGCATCACAGCTCTCGATATACTGCTACTTGCGTATTGTTCATCCGAGAGTCAACGAAAACTCTTGTTTATTTGTTTGTTTGTTTTTTTATTAGTGATTTTACTTGGAAATTATGCGTAAGGATTAAACAGAAGACGGTATTATGAATAAGTACGGATAAATATAGGAATCTTTACTTACTTTTAGGTTTGGGTGAAACTAAGTGAAGTTTTTAGATATTATTATGTAATATATTTAAAGCAGTTTAATAGTATAAACAACTTTGATAGTATATAACAGATTTTTCGATTTAATGAAAGTTCTTGTGTTTTTGTTTATTAGTGATCTTGGAAATTATGCGTAACGATTAAATAGAAGATAGTATTATGGATAAGTATGGATAAATATAGAAATCTTTACTTATTTTAGTGAGAGGGTGGTAGTAAGGTTCAGGTGTGGGTGAAACAAAGTGAAGATTTTAGATATTATTATGCAATATATTTAAAGCAGTTTAATAGTATAAACAACTTTGATAGTATATAACAGATTTTTCTATTTAATGAAAGTTCTTGTGTTTTTGTTTATTATTGATCTTAGAAATTATGCGTAAGGATTAAATAGAAGATAGTATTATGGATAAGTATGGATAAATATAGGAAAGATAGTATTATGGATAAGTATGGATAAATATAGGAATCTTTACTTATTTTAGTAAGGGGGTGGTAGTAAGGTTCAGGTGTGGGTGAAACAAAGTGAAGTTATTAGATATTATTATGTAATATATTTAAAGTAGTTTAATAGTATAAACAACTTTGATAGTATATAACAGATTTTTCGATTTAACGAAAGTTCTTGTGTTTTTATTTATTATTGATCTTAGAAATTATGCGTAACGATTAAATTGAAGATAGTATTATGGATAAGTATGGATGAATATAGGAACAAATTAAAATTTTTAAATATTCTTATGTAATAAATTTAAAATAGTTTAATAGTATAAACAACTTTGATAGTATATAACAGATTTTTCGACTTAACACAACTTCAACGTCCTTGTTTATTTCACAATCACACTCCTTTTGCCTCGTGCTCACATTCTCACCGTCATATATTCTTCCAAATACTCACTCAGAAGTTAAATAATCATATATGTAAATTTTAGTATATCGCTTAACTAAACTAAATGAAGCTTAATATAAGTGAATCTTAATAAATATTTTGCACTTGAAAATCTTTGAAGTTAATATTGATAGATGACTAACTTTATTAGTCAGACTCACAGGTTAAATAGTCTTATATGTAAATTGTAGTATATCGCTCAACTAAACTAAATGACATTTAATATATAGGTAAATTTTAGTAAATATTTCGAATTTAACAATTTTTGAAATTACTATCATTAAATGACTAACTTTATTAGTCAGACTCACAGGTTAAATAGTCTTATATGTAAATTTTAGTATATTACTTGACTAAACTAATTGATGTTTAATATAGATGAATTTTGGTAAATATTTTGAATTTGACAATTTTAGAGTTACTCTCATTAGACGACTACTTTATTAGTCAGACACAGAAGTTAAATAATCATATATGTAAATTGTAGTATATCCTTTAACTAAATTAAATGACGTTTAATATACATATAGGCGAATCTTAGTAAATATTTTGAGTTTGAAAATTTATGAAGTTACTATCATTAAACGACTAATTTTATTAGTCAGAGACTCACAGGTTAAATAGTTTTATATGTAAATTTTAGTATATTACTTGACTAAACTAATTGATGTTTAATCTAGATGAATTTTGGTAAATATTTTGAATTTGACAATTTTAGAGTTACTCTCATTAGACGACTAACGGTCATCTCTCAATGCAAAGAGTTAATTTTGTTCTCGTGTCGATACCTCTCCTTCTCTGCCACCTGGTTTCATTATCTTATTGAATTTCATGTACCTGTGTGCAAGTACCCTCATTGTTCCACCTATAATTAGCGAGGTGAAATTCTTACCGCTTAACCTGATAACCTTAATTCCTTTCTCATTTGTACGTGAAATTGTGGTTACGTCCTTCCAACAGAAAGAAAACGGAAACCGTTTCAACGGGCACAGTGATTCACGAAATTAGTCAGTTAATTAAGATACCGTTTTATCCAGAACCAACCTCAAATATGTATCTTTAACACTAATTTTTTTGGCACACTATTGTTAAAACTAAAACTACCAGAGCAGTTAAAATGTATCACTAATAGTGATTATTCATAGCAATCTTGTAAATTCAGTTTGGTAAAAACTCCGAAATTTACTATGATCTTCTGTAGAAGGTATAAGTAAAGATTTGTTTTCTCTACATGTTTCGTATTTTTTTCATATAATTTTCAATTTGATCTCTTCCATACAAATCAGTACACTTTAATTGTTGGTAATTTTAGTGTTATGCGTTAATATTAAAAATAAATCACTATAGGCATATACTTGCACTATACACCTGTTAAATTTCAAACATGTGATCTTCATTACAATAAACGTGAAATCTTTAATTTTTATTTCTCCTCTTTCACAACTTCCAGTTTTTGTCTAGTGTTATGCACTAATATTAAGATAAATCACTATAGGCATACACTTGCACTATACACCTGTTAAATTTCAAACATTCGATCTTCGTTACAACAAACGTGAAATCTTTAATTTTTATTTCTCCTTATTCACAATTTCCAGTTTTTGTCTAGTGTTATGCACTAATATTAAGATAAATCACTATAGGCATACACTTGTACTATACACCTGTTAAATTTCAAACATGTGATCTTCATTACAATAAACGTGAAATCTTTAATTTTTATTTCTCTTCTTTCACAACTTCCAGTTTTTGTCTAGTGTTATGAACTAATATTAAAAATAAATCACTATAGGCATACACTTGCACTATACATCTGTTAAAATTCAAACATTTGATCTTCGTTATAAGAAACGTGAAATCTTTAATTTTTATTTCTTTTTTTTCACAACTTCCAGTTTTTGTCTAGTGTTATGCACTAATATTAAAAATAAATCACTATAGGCATACACTTGCACTATACACCTGCTAAATTTCAAACATTCGATCTTCGTTATAACAAACGTAAAATCTTTAATTTTAATTTCTACTTTCTCACGACTTCGAATTTCACGCGAAACAATGATCTGTTCTGCTTCGACAGATAACAATACCCGTGTCGTCAGCGGAGGATTCGTTTAGTCATTTTTTAAGAAAGAGAATGAAACGTGGGGAAAGAGGGTTGAGGGAGGGAAGGCGTTTTTATAAAGTATTCAAAGTTACCCCGGCGCGGTAGGAAGTTACTCTGCGGGCAAGTTAAATTCATCCGACGTGCCAGCGAGTCGCCGCCGTGGGGAATATCATTCTCCCATAATAACGTTTCATTAAAACTCGGCCTAAAGAACGCGGGAAGTATGAGGAGTATAAATTTAGCCGGTGAATCTTCTTTCTTTCCGTGCGACCTTAACGAGGAATAAAATTCAACCGCGTTATAATCAACCGCTTGGATCCTTGTTTCAGCAACGCGTATTGCTAACACTATAACTATAGGAGAATTCTACTTTACTTTTATTTAGTAGAGTTAGATAACAGGGCACAGATGCGAATAAAATAAAGTGAAATGATTAGAATATTAATAAATGTATGTATTTTTAATTCTTCTCTATCTTTATCATAACATATCCAAATAATATGGGAAATTCTTGATTTTACTTTATTTAGTAGAGTCAGATGACTGGGTAGAGATGTGAATAAAATAAAGTGAAGTGATTAGAATATTAATAAATGTATTTATTTCTAATTCTTCTCTATCTCTACTATAACATACCCAAATAATATGGGAAATTGTTGATTTTATTTTATTTAATAAAGTGAGATGACTGGGCTCAGGTGTGAATAAAATAAAGTGAAGTGACTAGAATATTAATAAATGTATTTATTTTTAATTCTTCTCTGTCTCTACCATAACGTGTCCAAATAATATGGGAAATTGTTGATTTTACTTTAGTAGGGTTAGATGACATGGCACAGATGTGAATAAAATAAAGTGAAGTGATTAAAGATTGTTAATATACAGGATGTTCGGACGAAGAAGCTGGGAGAAAATTGAAGGGGTTACTCTATGCAACATTCTAAGACGAAAGTCAAGAGTAACAATATTGCGTTTGACACTTTGTTTATTAGTTATAAGCAATTAATGAACGGGCTATTTTACGCTTGAGAGTAGGCAAACGGGACACACGGTAGG
>JAOPTO010002040.1:0-21869 GCA_033822845.1 Tetrapedia diversipes | reverse complement strand
TTAATAATAATAAATAATTTTAAGAACCTACTGTCTACATATATGTAGTAACATACTGATTATTTATATAATTTCATTCGCGTAGATCTTATTTGCACGGACATCGGTTATTTATAGTTCATTACTAATACAGCAAAACAGAAATAATTGCAGTATCGTAGTCTTAACACGTTCAGTGCCATATCAGATATCGGTGACTGACACTGAACTTTCCATTCAGGCCACGTCAGCCATCGGTGACTGACAGTGTAAAATATGATATAAAACTAGACGTGTTGGATGAATGTCCATATAAGTATTTCCTTCGAAACGTAAATATCTTCCACTACGATAAGAAACAATGGCTCCAATATGTTTAAACACTTGCATCGTGTAAATTCTAATTTGCTAGTACTGCGCTTCGCATTGCTGTACCACGATACCAGCGCGGGTGGCCTGACGGGGATTTCCTTATAAAATCGCGTGGAACTCAACGTGTTAAGGACCAAAAAAATGAAAGTTGTTGAGGAAAACGACAATGTTAAAAATATATAAACTTATTTATTTGATGTAACAATTTTCTGATCCCATTCACACGTCCTATTCTCAATCAATCTCCAAAACAAAAGGTATACACTCACGATCCTCATTTAACTTTTTTCATTCTCTACTCCATTCACTCATATTTTCATCCTTCTTGTTTTTCCATACATTGCTTCTCATTCTAATTTCTTGACCGTTCATTCTAGAATTTCTTTCACACAAATAAACATACACACGTTAATAAATTAGCAATCACCCTCACAAAAGTGTGGGTCAACTAGATGAAAACTAGACACATTGGAGAAAACTGTTGCGCGACAAACAATTCACCGACTGGTCGGCAATGTCTAGCGGGGTGGGAAAAGGAAAAAGCCTATAAGGGTTTCCTCGAAAGGAAAAAGGGACCAATGTTGAATAGAAAACCGAATTATAGTGTAAAAAGAGCTGAGGATTAAACATAGAGCTGCATGTCAGTTAAATTAGAATTTATTGTATACTGTATATTTTTGCCATTATTCACATTAATAATAATAAATAATCTTAAGAACCTTTTTTCTACATTATAATAAATAAATAAATAAAAATCTAGTAATTCATTAAAGTTGCTAAGGTATTCCGATCCAGGACAATTCGACGCAACAACCTTCTAAAAATCGAACTCCGACAGGAGAAAAGGATCGAAAGGCTTCGAAACGGTGAAAACTGTGGAACACGAGGAATAGGTGGCCTCCAAGAGAGGCGTCTACACGAACTTGAGAATATTCCGTGACCCTCGAACCAGCCAGGTCTGGATTGAATAATTCAAGCAGGGCCGAAGGTCCCGCATTGATTAAAAGCCGGCCTCTCGTCCATTGGCGGCTCGATTTTCGTCGAGAGCGCGGAAAACGCGGCGAGCATAATCGGCCGATCGCTTTGATCAACCCTTTGACTGCCACGCCGAAATCACATGTTTCGCTTAGGACACCACAGGAGTACACCGCTAAGTGCAATATTTCATAGAAATTAATCTTTTATTTTTGATAATCTTAAACAAATTTTTAATTATTGGAAATGGAGTTTTAATATTACTAAATAAAATACACTCTTATTTTAAATACTATAATACTTTATTATATAGGGTGTTTGGACGAAGCTGGGAGAAAATTGAAAGGGTAACTCTATGCAACATTCTAAGACGAAAATCAAGAGTAACAATATTTCGTTTGACGCTTTGGTTATTAACTATAAGCAATTAAAAAATGGGGTATTTTACGCCTGAGAGCAGGCAACTGGAGCAACACGGTAGGTAACACCATTGACTACACAGTGATGCTCAATCGTAACTACGTGCATTCTGTAGCTGTTCAGAGGTAAGCCATATTCCGTATGTAATTATGACCGAGCATCACTGCGTAGTCATTGGCATTACCTTCCATGTTGCCTGCTCTCAGGCGTAAAATACCCTATTTTTTAATTGCTTATAACTAATGTAGGAATGCGATCGAGCGGATGCGAGTTTGGGAAAGTCTGAAGAGTACTTGAGTTGGGCGACTGTCGTGCGAACGCAGAATGTTTGGGCTCGAATGTTTCTAAGGCGTGAAAGATGAGAACTTGAGAAAACAGTGCGACTGAGGAATTCTGGGTGGTCGTGACCGAATGCGTAGAGTGAGAAAGGTTGACAATTAGAATGAAAGGAAACGAGTGTTTGGAAGAATATATGACGGGGAAAATGCGAGCGCGAGTCAGAAAGTATTGGACGGTGAAGACAGAAAGGTTTGGTTGTGAACGTAGAAAGAGTGTTAAAGTTGCTAAGTTGTAAAGTCGTTTAAATTGTTTTTGTTAAATTGTTTTAAATATACTGTTATTAATATTTTAATCGCTTCACTTTTATTTTTCACACCTGAATTCCATCTTCCGTTCTACACTTTATAAAACTTTCCTACCACTAATAAACAAAGCATCAAACGCAATATTGTTATTCTTGATTTTCGTCTTAGAATATTTCACAGAGTTACTCCTTCAATTTTCTCCCAGCTTCGTCCGAATACACTGTATATATGAAAAACGCCGATGCAAGAAGCTGCATAATTTCTTCATAAAAAGAACCAAAAAACAACACAAGAGATGCGTTTTACAGTAGAAATACTGTAAATCACTTTAGTATGGCGCTCATCGGTTGCGAAACCTTGCCCTAGCCGGCACTCACCATCCGTACGCTGTTTCATGCATCGATAGTGAATCCGTTTTGCTCTATTACAAATCTGTGATGAGGAAAGCTTTGAAGTACTGAAAGCTTGTTTTACATTTCAGGCAGTATTACTTGTAACGTAAATCAACAGAGCATATGTTTTTATTACGGCATTTCTAAATGTTCACAATTTCATTTTGATAAATTAAAAATTAGAAAATTTAATTCAAAATTATTGTTTCAATTCATAAGTAATTAATCACGTTTTGGTAATCAAGTTATAAAAACTGTGCCGAACAATGACCGTGGAGCACTTCTCGAAGCCTGACCAACAATGGTAGCTCGCGGAGAGGACGACACTATTACTGACCAACACTAGAACTAACGACAATTAAAGTGTATTTATTTGCATGGAAGAGATCGAATTGAAAATCACATGAGAAATATACCGAATACATAGAAAACAAATATTTATTCATACCTTCTGCAGAAAATCGCACTAAATTTTGGAAGCTTTACCGTAGTGAATTCATAAAGTTGTTATGAATAATCACCAATTTGTCATTTTGACTGCTTTGGTAGTTCTAGTGTTAAATATACATTCAGGTATCATCCTGGTACGCAATAATTCGAAGTAACTTATTAAGTGAACGTACACACCACAATAGCAGAGATAAGGTAAAAGATTCTTGGCTGTCGACTACAGTCGAGGCTCGGCTGTGCACGTTCATCTGTGGCTGTCGACTATAGTCGAGGCTCGTACCGAAATGGTTAAGGGGCACGCGACCCCTGCACGGAGACCTGGAAGACTGTAAAGGACATGCATCCGCCAGAACTCGCCGATTACCGTGGCGCGATAACACGACAATCCTCGAGTCGCGCCCGCATCCTCCGCCGTTTCAAGGACCAGATAGCCACCGAGCCAATCTCCGCCCACGAAAACTACGATATCCGAGTTTGCGGCCTGGCGAATTAATTGGCTGGATTACAGGTGTACAAGGGGACGGCGAATCAGGGGGCAGGGAAATGTGTTTTGTATTTAAAACGCTGAACAGGCGGGGAGTGTTCGTTGAACGGTCGTACGGCTAACAGAAGAAACGAAAGAGGTGGGATTGCGCGTCGTTTGCAGATCAACGGGTACGGCAGCAGGTGGATGAAAATTTTACGAAGCAAGGGAAGGTTTGTTAGCGGGGGCAGGAGGGGGTGTGATCGATTGTGACCTCCCTCGTTAGCTAACTGTTGCTGGATTCGTTCTTGAGGGAACGTAACCACTGCTTTTAGCGACGCGATTTTTAACTGCTGTCGACCCTTTAACGAAGCTCTCCCGTTCACAGAAGGTTATGGATTCGATTAATTAGTTGAAATACGGGGTGAAGAGCGTTGATGTGATTTTTGTGGGCAATAACGGAAACTTAATGCCTAGGACGGTTGTTTTTCGAGCACATTATGGCGAAGAAAGATTTATGGTTTCTTCTTGGGGATAGAAAATTAGACTTGGATTGTTAGATGATCACAATGTGGACTACTCGTTAATTATAGAGATTCGTCTTAAGTATGAGGTATGAGAGAGTAGGAAGCGCGAGGAGAAACAAAAGAGTAATGATAATGCGACATGCGATACAAGCAGTGTTGAATTGAAATAACCAAAAAGTCGCGGAGATGTGCTAAATGCTACGCGTGTTAGGGATGGGCAGCAAGGGTACTTGGATTAAATAAGAACAACTCGAGGTCCGCTTTCTGTAAATTCCTCTGAATGACTAACTTTATTCTTTCCTGCTCGTCCTTACACTCCTAGGTTCGGGGGTCGGTCCGAAAATTACCTGCCTCCGACCGGCACACCTTTAGGTGGGGAGGTACAAATTAAATAATGCTTTTTCCCAAATCCGACAAGCAGTGCCCACGTGCAGAGAATGTGTGAGTAAAGAGAAAGTGTAATAGTAAAGTGTTAGAATTAGAATGTATTACATAAGATTAGAAATAAAGAATTATAGTTAAGTAATAATCATAGATAAAGGGGTTCTTCCTTCGATCTACAACATGGATACTACTCTATGAGTTATTTAAATTGTTCTGTTAACGGAAATTAATAAATTGATTGGAACTGATCCGCTAGCAGCACAGAAAGCCAAGCGCATTTCTGAGTTTTTGAACTAATAAGTTTCAGAGATACCCTGGTTTTAATGTCTTATTAGTGCAATGTTAATTCGTCAAAATAAGTAGTGAACAAATTAAAATTTGAACATCTTATGCTTTATTTTCTTTATACACCTATGTAAGAAGCCTGAACCAATATTAACCAGCAATAAATATAAAATCGTTCATATAAAATAATAAGCACATTATAATTAGAACTCTACTTTTGATTAAAATCAAACATGATTTCATTGTTATAGTAGAATAATATTTTAAACCTTAAATACATGATTTAACAATATTATTTGAAAAAAATTTTTTTATGCCAGCATGTTTGTAAATAAACAGGCAAAAATAATGAAAAAAAATTATTTATTTATTATACATATATAAAAGAACAAAAAATATCCTCTAAGGCACATACCTACGGAAAGCCTTTATATAAAAGTAATGATTTAGAAAAATTAAGATATATTTTATTCTATACATAAATATGCTAAGAAATAATTATAAAATAATCAACAAATTATTTTGAAATATATATATCCTTTTTATGGCTTCAAGTTGAGTGTAACCCAGAATAAGGCAAATAGTAGAGATAGTCAAGTAAAATGGTGTAAAAGCTCAGTATTAGCAGGATAAATGCCTGGAACCAATAGTCATCTGGTAGCTGAGGCATTAACCATTGAATATAGTTATATAAAAATCAGCAAGATGTTTCTATTTTTTTTTTTATTACTGACTATGCAATTAGCACCCTGTGGAATTCACCATGCATTTAAGGGTTAAATGAAACTCATTCCCTGTAACGATACCAATTAATCGTCGACTGAACTTACTACCAATGTCGTAGATTTTCTTGGTTGCTTTCGTTACGGAACAACGAGACGCGATGTGTTCACCTATACAACACGGTTCAAAACAGTTGACATTGTAATACAGCTTCGAAACTCAGCCGTCGAAGGTGCCAGTATGTACTTCGTTTTCCAATTTCACGTCTGGCTGAGCACAAGAGCGAGTCAGTCAATCGCTTCGGGACGGCTTGACCTTCTTGATACCATATGACATATGTAATCCGCACCGAACGCGTTGATGAAAGCATACATTGAAGCTTCTTTTGAAATCACAACATACCATAAATATTTAAGAGTCGGTGTACACGCCGATTTATGAATATACTCTTAAGAGTGAAACTACTGAAGTAACCGAAATGACTAGTTTGCAATTCTTTACAGAAATTTTATGAATTTATGAATTTAACCCTTTACACTCGGCTGTTCCCTCTCAAGGGACATCGTAATCCTAGCATATGATAGTTTCGCCAATTTTCAGACGTTAGTTCAGACCCGGACGTTAAATAGTCATATATGTAAATTTTAATATACGACTTAACTAAACTAAATGAAGTTTAATATACGTGAATCATAGTAAATATTTTGAATTAGAGAATTTTTAAAGTTAGTATTGTTGAACGTCTAACAGTCACCTCTCGAGTGCAAAGGGTTAAAATAGAAACTTATATCCAATATTGTATGATCCTTAATTTGATTTCTTAGATAGAATATATTTACATTTTATATATGTACACTTTAGTAACCATAGCATTAACACTAGAATTACTTACTAGATTCTGATATATTTCATTGAGATAAAGAAATGAAATGATAAACTATATAAAAAGATACCTACTATGAGAAAAACAAATCTTAGTACTCTTAGTTAAAATCGTAGTAAATTTCCAAAGGTGTAGGTATTACAGTAAAATCACCAAGTTTCCATACTTACTGAATTGGCCATTTTTACTACCTTGATAGTTTTAATGTTAAAGTAAAGAAAAATTTATATTACAGTTACAGACTTTATATTACAGTTACACTCACTAGTTACTAAACCGTAACTTTTTATACATTTAAAGTAAATCTGTGTGAAAAGTGCATAAAATGCATATAATTCTTAAAAATACATAAACTATTCAAAGTAAAGTAGGTATACCTTATAATATTTAAAAAGTCACATAAAGTTCTACTTATAACCTACTTTGCTTTTGTTTATTAAATTACAAATTCGCATAAAAACTTGCAATCTCACAAATTACTTATGCACAATTGCTCATACGGAACATTACAAAAATCTTACCAACAACCTGAATAAAAATAAAATAGTACCAACAAGAGAAGTTTCTTTGATTCCACACTAAATGAAACTAGCGTTGCAATGCGTACAGAAGAAAATCGTGCAGAGAAACGGACGAACTATCCGTATGGCTTGACTTTTAATTTGATCTGCCGGTCGAACCCGACGAAACACGCGTTACTCGGAATGCGATCTTCCAAAGGAAAACCAAGGCGAAAGAACGAACGCGCGCTGTGCCGCGCCCAGATTTATCCGGGGACCTCGTAAAGCTCGACTTCGCTCTACATTACGAAACGATTGCTTCAAATGGAGAAAGGGAAAAAGAGACGCGCGGTATGTACGACTTCAACGAGGTCTCAATCGACGTTTAAAGTCGAACTCAGCCGCTTGTTCTCGGGTAAGATGCATGGGACTGCTTCTAAACGATTGCGGAGCTGGAGACTCCATGCTTCTTCTTTATTCATTGTTTTTTCTCTCGCGCGCAATTCATTTCTTTGCTTCGTACAAGAAATTTCAGTTTCACGACATAGTTCGCCCGTATTAACCACTTGCCAGTTTTGCCCGAACTGTACTCGTGCTTGACATTTTCTCGTACACTGATGACCCTAAGTATTGTTTGGACAAGTTTTGTTTCAACTTGTAGACAGTGATTTGCCCGAGTATTATTTGTACTATAGCTTGTTATAATTTGATTACTTTTTATGCAGTTGTGATGACATGGAACCTCTGCAGGTGTTCTTTGGGGCTGCATCAAACACTTTACAATGGGGCCTGAACGGTCGGGCCGTCTTTCGGCCCAAATGGCCAGACGACCCTCATTACCACGGGTGTTTGATTGCAGCCTCATTAGAGTTCTGTATACACCCGCAGAGTTCTTTCCATGCTTCACATTTTCCCCTTCTCGACTCGTCCAGGGAATATAAAAGGCAAACTTCCCTGGGCACGACACACAGCAACAACCAATCACTCAACACAGTCACACCCAGTCACATAGTCACACATACGCACACACACGAACACGATCTATCACAGTCAATCTATCACAGTGTATCTATCACAGTGTATCTATCACAGTGTATTTATAATTTATTCATTCATTCATAACACACAAACCTGTAATAACACACAATAAAGACTTCTACACAGTTTTTGTTTATTATTCTGTTCTTTCCTATTTTTGTGCCTAAAACATGGACCTGCTCGATAAGCCTCACTGATGAGTCCACTAGCAGGCTCCGGACGAAACACCATTTTCCCATTCCTTTTCCTTCATTCTCCTTCTCTTTTTCATCACATAACACTACAGTATTAAAACTGGAGGAAATAGTCCCCCGTCGTCGAAAATTTGACTGAATACTAAATCTTTACCTTCTTTCAGTTACGACTCGGCTCAGAAAATGTCGATTACACTTTTTGATGGCTGAGCGGTATTCGAAACCGCCGCGATCATCGCTTTGAAGCCGCGGCGACACTGACGATCGCTTTTTCCGGCATTAACGTCAAAGGTAGCGAAAAAGACGCGTAAAACCAAAACCACGCTGCTTAAAACCGCGTTGCTTGAGGGCGAACTGAGTTTGGATGCAGCCTGATTAAAAAACTAAGCAAGCGAATTCGCTGATAATCAATTCGAGTTGTGTGAAAGCTACAGTGGTTCCAAAAAGTATTTGTACACCATGTCACAAATAAATTCGTTTAACCCTGAAATTTTGAATCTGATAGAAGTATTTAATAAAACTTTATGGGTATGTAGATCGTAATAGTATACGTATGAATTAATCTCTTCTTTTAATCTAAACGCCATTTTAAAGGGGTAAAACCAGCGTTGAAGTTTCTTAGTTTTCTCTCATTTTTAAAATATAACTTTGTAATGGTACTTGATGAAGCAAAACCTTTCAAATAGAAAATGTTTAATTTTTAATCCTGTATCGCCCTATCATAAAAATGAACGCAGAAAAACTTATATTCAAAGCATAAAAAATCGCTGAAACTTTGAGGTTCGTTATCAGTCCCCTTAAAAGATATTTTGCCGCCAAAAAATTGCTCCACGCAGGACACACCATGGTCTGTACACGCATAAAGTTTCATTGAAATCAAAATTTCAGAAGTAGTTGAATTTCCTTATAATACAGTGTACGAATACTTTTTGGAGCCACTGTATATATGGTGAATTTCTGCATTTATTTTCGATCATGAATCATTCGAATTTTCGCTAATATGATAATATTAATGCTAATATAAAAATACTAATACTACTAGAAATACTCAGCAGGAAATGAATTAAGTTTCTATAATCATGGTATGCTAGGAAAAAGTCGCATATTCGTATGTATTCACCAGTGAACTTATAGAGATCAAACAATATACTGTATTACTATACTGCAATATTCTACGTTACTATTGACTTACACTACAGACAATAGATACTGTTATCTATGGTATACTATCCTCAGTAAGAGTTAGTTTGTTATAACTTGCAACAGTTGTGTGAACACATTTAGTACAGGTCACGAGATATCTCGTGTATACCAAACCGAACGTTGAGGCTGGATTACGAGATATCTCGTTCTAATGCCTGATAACTCGACGAATTAAAAATAATTTGATGCGTATTTTACGTTACCAAGGTTACGAAGCCTTGCGGTAACTTATGACAAAAAAGATTACGGAATAATTTATAAATGTATGTAGGAATGCGGTCGAGCGGATGCGAGTTTGAGAAAGTCTGAAGAGTACTTGAGTTGGACGATTGTCGTGTGAACAAAGAATGTTTGCACTCGAATGTTTCTAAGGCGTGAAAGATGAGTACTTGAGAAAACGTTGCGATTGAGAAATTCTGGGTAGTCGTGACCGAATGCATCGAGTGGGAAAGGTTGACAATTAGAATGAAAGGAAACGGGTGTTTGGAAGAATATATGACGGGGAAAATGCGAGCGCGGAGCAGAAAGTATTTGACTAACGTGGAAAAAAGGTTTTGATTGTGAACGTAGAAAGAGTGTTGAAGTTGTTAAGTTGTTATTGCTAAATTGTTTTAAATATACATTTATTAATATTTTAATCGCTCCACTTTTATTTATTCACACCTGAGTCCCATCTTTTGTTCTACTAAAATCATCAAAATAGAATCTTACTATATATATTATCAATTAAAAGAGTGCTTGTATGCATTGTATTAAGTTTTTTCGCGCGCTTCAGAATGTACGGGCTCTGAAAACACGGTGGGCCAGTACAGCGACGTACTCGATGAGTTAATGAAGAACGAAATGATAGTTGGAATACAAATATGTATACATTAATGTAGGGGTAGATACCGTTGATCAGAATCGTAGATTAACCAGTCAGCTGTGTTTCACGTTTATGTATATCCGTCATGCAGAATGGTAGTATTTTTGCGTCATGACGACTATAGTTATCACGACGGATATAGTTATCCGTCATGCGTAGAATTTAGTTACCATCTGTTATTTAAATTGTAATTTTAGCAAGAACTAAAATATATTAGTAAATTTAAATTTGTTTAGAACCTTTAGAAATCAATCTCAATCAAGATCTAATATTTTTCACATCAGCGGGAAATACTTCCCGGATTATATACCATCAAATTCTGTAACAACAAATAATCCATCGCGAAGGTGTGCACTTTGCTATGAAAAAAAGATTAAGAAGGAATCGTGGTATTGGTGTGCGATGTGCAAAGAGGCACTGTGTGTCGTTGCTTATTTTCATGAATACCATTCGACAGAAGCAGTCTGAATTCTTAACTTTTATAAACATTTGATTTGTTCTGAGTTTCTCCTTTATTATGTATACATATAAAGTAAATGAATAAATATTAGTAAGAAAATTGTTCGTTTTATAAAATAACACCGATTTTTTTGATCCATTAGTTTAACAGCGAG
This sequence comes from Tetrapedia diversipes, assembly GCA_033822845.1. Classification (NCBI taxonomy): domain Eukaryota; kingdom Metazoa; phylum Arthropoda; class Insecta; order Hymenoptera; family Apidae; genus Tetrapedia; species Tetrapedia diversipes. The sequence goes on along the minus strand of JAOPTO010002040.1, from coordinate 11,018 downwards.
ACTTACTCCGTGTTTGACGACTATACCCGTCTTCACTTGATTTTTGCGACAAGTGTAGGTGTCTGATCCACAACTGACTGGATAAAATCCCACACATGATATGGTCTAGAGCAGAGGTCGGCAACCTTTTAAGTCGGAAGAGTCAAAAATTATAATTTACAAAATTTCAAAGTTTTTAAAGAGCCACCAAATTTTTTCTTGCCAACAATAAATAGTACTCGCATAAATAAAGTTTTTTGATAAAAGGAAACTAATCTATTTATTCATATATAAGTAGTGTTTTTCACAACAAAGTAGATAATATATATATGGCATTATTAAATAATTACTTATTATTTAAGTAAAAAATTAAAACAATTAAACATTTACTGACAACAGTAACGACGGAGGGGTGTGGTGAAAAGCGAGTATAAGTGGCTGAGAAATAAAATCGGTGCTGATAGAATCAGTTATTCGATTCAGAACAATTTTTAAATGTTTTTCTTTTTGTTGATAAAATAAATAATATTTGCATTTGGAACTAAAGAACCGCAGCTTCACATCTAAAGAGCCGCAGGTTGCCGACCCCTGGTCTAGAGGTACGAAAGGGGAAAAGACACAGTTTTCCAATAACAAAATAACGTTTACTAAATAAAATTGCTTCAAACACAAACTCTCCCGTATAAATTCTCATAAGACTGTCCTACACGTACTTCTTTGACGACCTATATTTTTTTCCATATTTATTCTATAAAATTCTAACTCCCGACCTTTTTAATTCAATACATTTAGTTACGTTTGCTCAAAATTTCTCAGTCCCGTATCATCTCAAGTGCTCGTCCTTTTAACCTACGTATTTTCGCAGAATCATATTACTTTCAATTACACCCTTCATTTAATCTTCTTTCATCATTTAGGTTTCATCTTCAATGAAAAATCTATGCATCAAAGATAAACAATTTTATAAATAACATCAAATTAAAGTATTACAAATGAGCATTTCAAAATAAAGCCTCAGAGTGCTTTCAATGACTTTGAAATGAAAGACTGCCAATGTAGAAACTACAATTCAACGAATAAAATATTTTATCTTCAAAGTTACACGTATCATCTAGAATAAAGTAGCTACTTTTCATCTACTTTTTGTTTGCAACAATATTTCACACAGCTCCGTCTACTATTAACCCTTTGCGGACGAGTGTCGGATATATCCGCTCAACTCTCGGCTGGCGTTTGTCTGTCGTAAACGACACGTATAAAATACGCATGGGTATACTAGCCCAAGAAGTCAAGTTGGCCTAAATTTGATTGTTTATGATTTTGTTAGATTTTATGAAAAACTTATTTAAATACAGCTTTAGTTTTTATAACACAAACCCGCGACGTGACTATTTTCTTTACTGCTCCGTCCGCAAAGGGTTAAGCTATCCAACACCAAGGTCTATCCTAATACCAGTTTCAAGAGATACGATCAGTGAAAGAAGCATAATAATCATCTAAGTGAGAACGTAAGAAGCTTTCCAGAAATTGAAAAGAGGCATTACACCGGGACGGAGAACAGACTTCAGCGAAACTTATAATGTCCCGTTTGATCGCAGGCGTTACGCAGTTTCTTCTCGAATCCACTTCCTTAAATGCCTCGCTTCGAATGGTCGTTATTAAACGGGAAGTAAATTCCTTTCATTTCGAGAGGAACTTCTGGCCGATCGTCGAAAGTTGTCCAATTAATCGCGGAGGAATTTAATATCGTCCGAAAATAAGGGGGCTTCATCGATGGCCTCGTTAAGATCGGTCAGTTTTCATAACTGAATACGAACATTCGACGCGTATGAAATCCACCTAACGGCCGTGCAGCCGTGTTTATGGTGATCTTGAATTACACCTCGTACCTTAATCGAGTAGAACTGTAATTACGATTTACGTCCCGGCGAAGTTTCCGTTGGCGGCGGTTCCTTTCGTCGAATAAAGTCGTAAGCAAATTATGCCACGATTTACAGGCAAACTTTTCAACCAGACATCCACAGAATTGTTCGTCGAAGTTGTACAGGATAAGGTTGCGATTAATTGTTCCTATCTTTTCATGTTTTTCTTATGATTTTATTTGCATCCCTTAATTATCTGTGGTTTGGAGACAAAAGTCGTGGATCGGATCATTGAACGAAACATTATCTTTTACAGCGACTCGCAGTAAATAGTAACACTATTTCCTTGAAAAATGAAGTGAGATCTTTTAGTTTAGAATAAACTAAGTAATTGTTGAGGAAAACGACAATGTTAAAAATATATAAACTTATTTATTTGGTGTAACAATTTTCTGATCCCATTCACACGTCCTATTCTCAATCAATCTCTAAAACAAAAGGTATACACTCACGATCATCATTTAACTTTTTTCATTCTCTACTCCATTCACTGATATTTTCATCCTTCTTGTTTTTCCATACATTGCTTCTCATTCTAATTTCTTGACCGTTCATTCTAGAATCTCTTTCACACAAACAAACATACACACGTCAATAAATTAGCAATCACCCTCACAGTAATTAAGTTTATAAGTCAATAAACACTTTTTCATTTAACAGAAGAATTTTCATTTAAAGAAAAGGGTGTAGTTAGTAAATTATTATTAATATTAAATTACTTGGTAATTAATATTTGGTGTAATTACCTTATTCTTTTAGAATTTACACAGCACTTCCTAAGTTTTCGTAATTTTTTTTTTCGTAACGTACAGCCATTTTATTTGAATACTTACAACTAATAAGATTCTCTTATATTCAAAGAATCACTTATAACATATTTTCTTTGAATTGCTTGCTAAATAAACACTCTGTTAAGCTAGGCTCTACTGTATTTAAACAATCATTTCTAAAATATTTTATTTGAGTCGTTTACCTAATTCTCTGTCCGTTTCCAGCACTTCTTTAATACTAGAACTACCAGAGCGGTCAAAATGACCAATTGCTGATTCATAACAACTTTATAAGTTCACTATGGTAAAGTTTCCAAAATTTACTATGATTTTCTGCAGAAGACTTAGTTAGTTCGTCCGTTAGTTAAACTCAGAGAATAAATAGACGCATGTATAAATTTTAGCATATTACTTAACTAAACTAAATGACGTTTAATATAGGCAAATGTTAGTAAGTATTTTGCATTTGAAAATCTTTGAAGTCAAAATCATCAGACGACTAACAGCCATCTCTCGAGTGCAAAAGGTTGATATATTGAGACAAAGCGAGGATATAAATCCTTAAATATATACATAAATATTTTTATATTAATAAATGTTTACATTTTTAAAATTTATACATTTATAAATATGTACCTATAACGATTTAATAATATAGAATAAATTATTAATAAATCGTAATTTAATAATGGATTTTAAATTTTAAATTATTTATACATATAGTATTATTATTACTGCATCGTCTTCTTTTCGCGAACAGACTGTACATGCCGATTATTAGTGTATTATCCCTTTGCACTCCGAATTATTTTTAAATTATATTTCAATAACTCCCTAGCATTAGGGTTTTATTTGAAATTTACTTCACATGACAATTTCTTGACTGGTACTCATTGTAAACGATATTTTTTGTTAATTATACTAAACATATCTCTCAAACTTTATTGTAACTTGTATTTGTGAATTCTCTAAATTTTTTAACTAAAAAATAAGACAATTTCTATAAATAAAGAAAAAACCAAAGTGGCGAGCGTGACTCGACATAAGAGTTACTCTGATAAAAACTGATGTCGAGTCACACTCGACAAAGGAGTGCAAAGGGTTAAATAGTACACGGACTTCAACGCGCATTTTAATACGAAACGAGATAATTTATATTTCGCGTACACCTGAAACGAGAATTCCTACCGGAAACTATTTTCCATCTGACACTAACAATTTGTCAAGCATACGTGCCGCAGGATCGTTCAGCGACGACTTCCCCCGCGAACGATCCGAGGAATAAACAGAACACGAGCAGAAGTTAAAATTCCGGGCCATTAAAACGCTCCTTCACGGACGGTTATTCGGAAACGGGGTGTAATCGAGGAAGTAACGATCAAATTTAATCCCGGCGTGAATGAGAGCGGGGCCATTCTTGGAGGAATTAAAGCGCACGGGTGTTCCCCACATTTTTCCGCGCAGTCGATTGAAACGGAGTCGAGCAAATACGGACCATTACCGGTGGCGGAGAAAAAGGCAGGCCGCACACTCGTTCACACGACCTCCATTTCCATCCCCCCGACGTTGTATCGCGCTACACGTAAAACTCGTTTGGCTCGGCGTAACATCGTTCGCGAAAACACCGACCGCTCTGTGCGCGCTGAAAAGAAAATCGTAGCCCGGGCGAATCGAACTGGGCCAACGTGCAAATCGATTCCACTTCCGGTTATTTCCTGTCGCTTGTCCTTGCGGTAGCACGTGCCCGTTAATTATTCCGAAGGTGTGAGCGACAGCCACGGGAAAGCCTTAAGTGGCGACCGGAACGAAACGTATCTTGCGAGTAGACTAGAACCCGATCGAATAAGTACGGAATAATTGATGAATACTTCGAAGAAGTAGCAATAGGAATGCTAGGTAGCAGACAGACATTTGAACGAAAACAACGTGAAGATTTACTTGATTCTAGTAATAAAGGAAAGGAACTTCAATTCAATACAGTTTCAAGTTTTCATTCGAAATTCCATTCATGAAGACTAGAACATGAAATGAAATATTTAAAAGCCAATAATTCGAATAATATGTTATCTTATTTGAGGGAAAGTTGTATTTAAATAATTATGCGTTGATTTATTTGAATAAACAATTGTTTGCTGCATTATTTGACGATTAAATTAAATAATTTCTTATTTTGTTTTGTATTCGAGTAAATGCTTCCTGAAATAATTTCTCAAATCTTCATGCATCGTATTATATCAATTACTTAAAAAATATAAATTTAATAACACTGACTCATGCGTACGTTTTCGAACACATACTATTCAATAACACACGCTTATCGTGTTTTAGCTGTAAGTTTAATTTATTTGAGTTAACTGTGGCAAAAAATTATTTGAAAATGATTCGGTACTTGTTCATATTTTCTTAGAACTACCTCACATGAGTACTTTCCTTGGTCATTTATTATGATATACGTATATTCCATCTATATCTATTTCTCAATCTCTCTTCCTCGATGCATTCGATCAGGTCTACCCAAAATTCCTCGTGCCTCAGTCACTCCACCACTTCAGATGGTTCTCTTTCGTATTTCCTCTACTTGAGGCCAAATATTCGGCATCTACTCGATTCAAATACAGCTCATTTGTGTGCAAAAATATAATAGTTTATTTTCAAGAAAACCGAAACGCAGGCGAGACATTCGTGAGTTCATACTGCATCCCTATGTCTAAAAATATTTTCAGTATTTCCAATTTCGGTGGACATTTTACGCGAGAGTAACTTTTTCATAGGATACACAGACGAAGGTTTAATTTACTTTATTGAATAAAATAAAAATCTTACAGTCGAAGAGTTAGTGAAAACAATTTTACTTATTTGTGGAAACTATTATCTTTCGCGACAATCGATAAGCAAAACTGTTTCCTATTAATAAAGCACTTAATACATAGACACTTACAAGCTATGGAATTAGGTCATATTCATAATTATTATATTCTTAAACCTTACTAACGCTACTGTTACGTTGTAAGAAGATTCATTTTCATAAAATTTCCAACAGTAATTCAAGGGTATATTTGGAGACATCATCATTAAGCCTAAATAATACCCTTCCAAGCAAAGGCACTTATTGCCAGACCAGTCTCGGGTTTTTCCTATTTTTTCTACAGTGGCTCCAAAAAGTATTCGTACACTGTATTATAAGGAAATTCACCTAATTCTGAGATTCTGATTTCAATGAAATTTTATGTGTGTACAGAACATAGTGTGTCCTACGTGGAGCAATCTTTTTGGCGGCAAAATATCTTTTAAGGGGGCTGATAACGAACATCAAAGTTTCAATACTTGTTCACGCTTTGAATACAAGCTTTTCTGGGTTCTTTTTTCATGACAGGGCGATAGAGTATCAAAAATTAAACATTTTCTATTCGAAAGGTTTTGCTTCATCAAGTATCAATTACAAAGGTATCTTTAAAAAATGAGATAAAGCTGAGAAATTTCAATGCTGGTTTCACCTCTTTAAAATGGCATTTAGATGAAAAAAAAGAGATTAATTCATACGTATACTATTACGATCTACATACCCACAAAGTTTTATTAAACACTTCTGTCAGACTCAGGATTGCAAGGTAAAACGAATTTATTTGTGACATATTCATCATAAACAAAAGGGTTAAATATTTGTGTACGAATACTTTTGGAGCCACTGTATGTGCCTTCGATGTGGCCTGGCTTCGTTAAGAATTTCAGGTAGTTTTCGCGATTAAGGATATCTTCAGTACACTTTACTTTTGATCGGTGAAACAGAATATACCTGAAGTCGACAATATTTCCTACCCCAAAAAAGGAAACAAACAGTCCACTCCTAACATTTTTTATACAAGCGCACTGTACAACTTTTACCAATGCACTCTTCAATGTATAACAGTTTGTCATTCCCTGCGAAAAAAATGTTCATCTAATCGCGTCGAGCAGCTATTACTTTATGTTATCAGTTTTTAGCCACGATATAAAGTAATTAGCGAATGTACATGAAACACAATCATACAGCCCAGGACTTAACGTCTCTACGAGACTCAACGTTCTCCACTTCGTGTCCTCTTTATGATCTTTCAAGCCTCCAAGCTTTCCGGAATAAATCAGGAAGCGAGGGTACTTTGATGTATTTCATTGAGAACGTGCTTCATCGCGTCGTGGTAACATATAAGAAGGGTAAGCCGAAGCTTGCGAAGAAGATTCGAGGACGTCGGGGAGCTCTCGGATCGGGAGAATGCTTGAAAATACAAAGAGATTCTGCACAAAGCGAGCAACCGCAAAAATTAGAACTCGGTGAACGACTTCGGTCGAACCGAGGCATGGCCGCGCTAGACGTTGCTTTTCTTAGCTTTTTCTCTGATCAACTTTAACGACAGTTTGCTCTTCAACTTCTCAGACGATCGGAGACCTCTGTTTGCACGTGTATGAATGAGTGTGGGGTCACGCTTCCTGTGAGCTGTTCGTGCTACCACGTTACAGTGATATATGTGTAGTATCGTAATTAATTTTATAGTTTAACTCTTTGACTGCTACGGCGCATACATGCGTCTGACGAAAGCTACTGGTGTGAACTATGGACGCGTATATGCGTTTATCAATTTTTCCTCGCTCCCATTTAGAGCAACAGAACTGCTAATAGAATACTGTCCCCGCGGAGTACTTCAACTGGGAGTATTTAGTACTCAAAGGGTTAAAGAATATTATTCAACCCAGACTCAAACAGATAATATTCACCGTCCAATACCAGAGAAACCCCCACCTATTTATAATTTTGTTAATCCTTTAACTGCTATGGCGCATATATGCGTCTGACGGAAGCTACTGGTGTGAACTATGGACGCGTATAAGCGTTTATCAATTTTTCCTCGCTCCCATTTAGAGCAACACAATTACTAATAGAATACTGTCCCCGCGGAGTACTTCAACCGGGAGTATTTAGTACTCAAAGAGTTAAAGGTTATTATTCAACCCAGACTCAAACAGATAATATTCACCGTCCAATACCAGAGAAACTCCCACCTATTTATAATTTTGTTAACCCTTTAACTGCTATGGCGCATATATGCGTCTGACGGAAGCTACTTGTGTGAACTATGGACGCGTATATGCGTTTATCAATTTTTCCTCGCTCCCATTTAGAGCAACAGAACTGCTAATAGAATACTGTCCCCGCGGAGTACTTCAACCGGAGTATTCAGCACTCAAAGAGTTAAAGGATATTATTCAACCCAGACTCAAACAGATATTTCACCGTCCAATACAGAGAAACTCCCACCTATTTATAATTTTGTTAACCCTTTAACTGCTACGGCGCATATATGCGTCTGACGAAAGCTACTGGTGTGAACTATGGACGCGTATATGCGTTTATCAATTTTTCCTCGCTCCCATTTAGAGCAACAGAACTGCTAATAGAATACTGTCCCCGCGGAGTACTTCAACCGGGAGTATTTAGCACTCAAAGGGTTAAAGAATATTATTCAACCCAGACTCAAACAGATAATATTCACCGTCCAATACCAGGGAAACTCCCACCTATTTATAATTTTGTTAACTCTTTGACTGCTATGGACGCATATATGCGTTTGACAAAAGCTACTCGTAGGAACTATAGGTACGTATATGCGTTTCTAGCGAAAGTTACTCGTGTGGATTATGGACGCGTATATGCGTTTGTCTATTTTTCTGATCTTCCATTTAGAGCAACACAATTGCTAATAGAGCGCCATCCACGAGGAGTACTTCGACAGTAAATATTTAGCAGTCAAATGGTTAATACCCAGATATCGCTATTAGTTGTTCTGCTAGTATTCTGAGTTTATTCTTTTGTCGGTGGGTGAATATCGAGCCCTTTTTAAGGGAAAAATGGAAGATTGAAGAGGGAAGTGGACAATTTGAAGGTGGAAGGAAAAGTTCTGGAAAGGAAGCTTACTGGGAGAAGGGTGGTGGTCACCGTGGTGAGTTAGGCTCAGACCCAGGGGATTTTCGATGGTCAGGCCCAGATCCAGCGGCTGTAAACCAAAGCCGGGAAACGAAGCCAACCATCGGTTCGCCACCTTTCCACAATAAATACAGCTGGTTGTCAATCCCTAACACAAGGATTTAATGAAAAATTGTAATAGTGTCCACGGGGTGCCACGGCAGGCTTTCTCGAAAGTGAAGCCGTCTGTGACCGTTTTATTTCCAATTCAAAAATGTTCCGTTTCCCGATTGCATTGAAACCCGGTGAACATGCATTTATGAATAAATCGATACGTAAATGTTGCTCGACGCAAGGAGCGCGCGTATTTGTATTTCCTCGGCTGAAATTTCTTCGACTCTCCGTATTGCTCTGCGTCGTGCACACAATCAGAAAGAGAGAGAAAGAGGAAAGGAGCAGAGGAAGAAAAAGAGATAGAGTGAGAGAGGGAGAGAGGGGGTGGTGGGCGAGGGAGATGGGAAAAAGTTGTACGTGTCTGATCGACTGGTCGACGCTCGCTAAAGCGTTTCCGGGCATATGAAAGGACAATAAGATCAAAAAGCGCACGGTTGAAAGCGCAAGGAAATGTGTCGACCATACAGAAACTGTTCCGCCGAAATGAAGAAGAACTTCGAATAGAAATTCATCCTCCGAAGAAAAGCATTCGATCTCAAGAGAGCTCGAGGGGGAGTCGCTACGTATCATCAACCTGCTTCCTTTTGTCTAACTTTCGAATTGTCTTCTGTAGCTTTCGAGACTTCCTCTCCGCGAACAGTTCACGGGAAAGGGTTATCCTGAGCGAAACGTTTATTATTCGCAACGGCTGACGGGCAACTGGGACGACACAGAGGGGCTGGCGGCGGAACGGGTTCGTCGCTAATCATACCAACCGAGATAGGACCGTCACGTATCGCGTCATTGATCCATCAGGCGAAATTGGACCGTCATCGAGCGAGCCGGCTCGAATTGAGGGAAAAGTGGAGTTGAATAGTGCACGATCTGGCAAGTAGAATAGGTCCGACCTTATTGCATGCAGCAATCGAAAAAGCGCCCGGTGAATCGGGCAAGTAGTGCAGGACGACCGCGGGCCGGGCAAATAGGAGTAAGAAATTTATTTCCTTCGCTCGCTTCGAGTTTCGAACTGTCCTTCTCGTTCCCCGTAACTTCCATCGCGGAAACGGGGAGGAGAAAGAATTGCTTTGGACGGACTACGTAACGCGGGTCAGTTGAGACTCGGAAGGATTGCGTGTCCGATTGATCAGAGCGATGTAAGGCAGCCTACTTGTACGAAAACAGAATAGGGTTACACATGTAGTGATTTAGAGAGAGAGAGAGAGAGAGAGAGAGAGAGAGAGAGATTTCAAAAGGACGAATGGGTAATTAGATTGTTTGTAATGGAGCGAATGATAGGCTGAGTGAGGAAAGAATGAGAGGGAATGAGTGAGAGAGCGAGAGAGAGCGCGTGAACCGGTGTGACAAAAGGCGAAGGTAGTCAGTAGAGTAAGGTAGTCAGTAGAGCAAGAGACGCGAATGGCGAGCGAAGGCGTTGCGAGCGGACAAGTGTAATGTGATTAATAAAACTATTTAATATCTAAAACTACAACACACATATTTTTGGTATTAGCCGAATTGGTCGAATTTAGTACTCGAGGCTTACGTGGCCACGCAACGAAGAAAGCAAACGGAACCTTTTAAAACTCAGTTGGATAGAGCAATGGTAAGTGGCGATTGGTATAAATTGACTTAGACTTGGATTCAAAACGTCTACTATGAATACCACTTTTACGCGTTTGCCGAAAATATCTGTGGTGACATGGAACCTCTGCGGATGTTCTATAGGGCTGCATCAAACGTTTTACAACGGGGCCTGAACGGTCGGCCCGCCTTTCGGCCCAAATGGCCAGCCGACCCTCATTACCACGGGTGTTTGATTGCAGCCTCATTAGAGTTCTGCTTACACTCGCAGAGTCTTTTCCATGTTTCCACATTTTCTCCCTTTCAATGCGTCCAGGGAATGTAAAAGCAGAACTTTCCTGGGCGTGACAACACAGTTATACTGTCAATCTATCATTCAGTTATTCAGTCATAACTCACAAATGTTTAATAACCCACAAATAAAAACACCTACATATCTATTGGCGTCGATTTGTTACGCGGAATCCTAACGGGAGGAGGGGGAGGGGGCGGACCACGAATCCATACTTCTTTTTATATATATATCCTAGAAAAAGCTGTGTTTTGGAAAATTTTGTGTAATGTTAGGGTATGCTATAGTTTGTAAACAAGACAGCATATGTTTTTGCAATTAATTTGTATTGATTTATATATATTTATAAAACTAAATAATATTACAAAATAATTTACTGACGTGCA
>JAOPTO010002039.1:0-29027 GCA_033822845.1 Tetrapedia diversipes | reverse complement strand
TTAACCCCTTGACTACTGTGGGCGCCTGTAGGCGCTTAGAAATTTTGCGTTTGTGATACTAAGAGCGCCCACAGGCGCTCGACACAGTTTGACTTTCTGACACTGAGAGCGCCTATAGGCGCTTCACACAGTTTGGCTTTCTGACACCAAAAATTCGCCGTCCTCGGCGCACATCGTAACTCAATCCCTGCCGTATAGTATGACCAGTACATATCAAAGTCTGCCGTAGTCAAGGGGTTAATAGGGCTTAAACTACATAAAAACAGAAAGAGTTAGCTTTTTGGCATTGTCTCGTCCTCCGCTGTACGGCAAGACTTGTTCGGGAAAGGTAACGCACCGATGTCCTTTTTGGACTTCAGGTAATAAACGCCCGGTTACCATGGCTGAGCGGCAATGGTTTTTGTATAAAATCAAAGTCTCATACCGTTAATATAGCCAATGAATCTACCTTGAAATCCCAAACAATTGGAAGGTTTATTTCTTACTAAACTTTGAAATTCAATTTATAATTCATTATATTTTTATTTATTTATAAATTGATTTCTATTTACTTATCATATATTTCTCGATGGTAAAATAACGCGTGAGACGTTCGAAATGGCTAGTATTCTGTTAATCTCAGTTTTTCTGGATTGCTCTTTCGAGACATGATCATGCCGCCATAGCGGCGGCACCGACCGCAAAGGGTTAAAGCTCCGAAGTAGCGACGAAGAAAACAAGTAGAATGCTTTAAAATTGAGTAGGATAGAGTGATAGCGAGCGGCAATTGATATACATTGACGTAGGCATGGGCTTAATACCTTGTACTCCGAATTATTTTTCAATTTTGTTGCCAATAACTCCGTAGTATTTTAGGTGCTTTATTTGAAATTTAGTTCAAACAATTCCTCGAGTGGTACTTATTCTTTTTATTAACCCTTTGCACTCGAGAGATAACTGTTAGTTGTCTAACGATATTAACTTCAAAAATTTTCAAATTCGAAATATTTACTAAGATTCGCCCATATTAAACGTCATTTAGTTTAATTAAGTGTAATACTAAAATTCACTGATATGACTAATTGACGATTTGGCTAATAAACAAACTAACTAAAGTCTGAAAATTTGCGAAATTATCATTTGGTGACTAACAGTCACCTCTCGAGCGCAAAGGGTTAATTATATTAAACATAGCTCTCAAGTTTTGTTGTAATTTATATTTGTTTAATTTTATTGACTCTTTCGTCTTAAACTTTTGTCCACTACTGTATTTAAAATGGCACTTTAAAAATGTCGAGTGTGACTCGACATAGGAGTTACTGTGATAAAAACTGACGTTGAGTCACACTCGACAAAGAAGTGCAACGCGTTAAGGCGTCGACACGTTCAGGTCGCACAGTGTCGCGATTACTGTAGGTAGCAGGACAATATTATTTTCTCATGTTTATTGATATAAAGACCGATATAAAACAAGTGTTATCATTCATTTACTATTTATTAGCTATTCTTTTATTACTACTGTATTTAAGAAGCTGTAACAGTAAAACATAACATAACATAATCTGTAATAATATAGGAAAATTCTATTTTAATAACTTTAGTAGAGCGAGAAATGGGATGTGAATAAACTAAAAGTGAAGTGATTAGAATACTAATAAATGTATACTGAAAACAATTTAACAGTAACAACTTAAGCGACTTTACAACTTAGCAACTACTACGTTCAGAATCACACTCTTTCTACCTTCACAATCAAACTCTTTCTGCCTTGTTAGTCAAACACTTCCTGTCCTCACAGTCAAAATCTTTCTCCCACGTTAGTTAAACACTTTCTGCCACACGTATTTTCTGGTAAACATATTCTTCCAAACACTCGTTCCCTTTCTTTCTAATTGTCAATCTTTCTCATTCGGTGCATTCAGTCACGTTCATCCAAAATTCCTCAGTTGCCACGTTTTCTCAAGTGGTCATCTTTCACACGTTAGAAACACTTTAATAAATTCTACGTTCACACGACTATCGCCCAACTCAAGCAATCTTCAGATTTTCCTAAACTCGCATCCACTCCATCGCATTCCTACAATAATATAGGAAATGTTCTATAAAATGTAGAACGGAAGATGGAATTCAGGTGTGAAAAATAAAAGTGAAGCTATTGAAAATTAATAAAAGTATATTTAAAACAATTTAACAATAACAACTTAAACGACTTTACAACTTAGCAACTTTAACGCTCTTTCTACGTTTACCATCAAAACCTTTCTTTTACGTTAGTCAAAAGCTTTCTGACTCGCGCTCGCATTTTCCCCGTCATATATTTTTCCAAACACTCGTTTCCTTTCATTCTAATTGTCAACCTTTCTCAGTCACGACTACCCAGAATTTCTCAGTCGCACTGTTTTCTCAAGTTCTCATCTTTCACGCCTTAGAAACATTCGAGCCCAAACATTCTGCGTTCGCACGACAATCGCCCAACTCAAGCAATCTTCAGATTTTCCTAAACTCACATCCACTCGATCGCATTCCTACAATAATAGTGATATAACGTAAAATAATAAATGTATTATTTATAATCGCTTTTTCCACATCTGTTATTAATTCTTTTAGACAAGTTAGATATATTATTTATTTTTAAATTCCTGTTTATATGTTTAAATTCCACGTTTCATATGCGTGGGGTGTGAAAAAATGCGTAGAATGGTTGTAGCGAGCGATGGATGAGTGAATGTAGAATATTTCTGAGACGTGGAAAGACAAACACCGCAGATGATGCGATGCTGAGGAATTTTGGTTGAACGTTAATATATTCAGTGAGAAAGGTTGAGAGTTATAACGAAAAAGAATGAAAACGTGAGAAGGTATTTGCTGTGAAAGAAATATGCATGAGATAGTACTAAGATAATCTTGGTAGAGTTTCAGCTAGTTTTAATGGATAAAGAGCAAATCTAATTGTACGAGTGAATCTAATTTTCGAAAAATTTCATTGTATAATAAACATTACTTTTCTTTTAAATTAAAAATCTCCCTTATCGTACCTTTAAACCCATATCCACATGAGATTCAATAAGAATAACCCCCATCATCACTCTGCTAAATAATAAAATAAGAAACTTTCCTATATATATTGTAGGGTACGTAGAACCGTCCCTATACCTGCAATAATAAAATAAGCGTAATGACCAGTATTGCTGGTACCTCGCGGAATTGTCGGGCCAGCATAATGAAATGGTCCCAGGGATTTTCCCTGGCCCCTTCCCAGATTCCTGCAAGTTTTTCGGCGCGTCCTTTTTTTCGGCAGCGACTGAAACGTGGACGCTAAAAAGTAGCAGTTAGCAGTTAGCAGCCCGCATATGCACTTCTGCACTTCTCGTAGTATTGTTATTTTTTAACTGTTAATTGTTAAGTGTTAATAAATATTCTATTATTATTGTCACCTGCATTCTTATTTCACGACAGATCATAACATCCTAAAATATATTTAGTTTTCATGAAGTTCAATAAACTTACTTTTGTCAATCTGGTATTCTGTTGTTGCCTGTTATCAGAGCCTGATAATTAACGATAATAACAATTTAGATATCGAAACATTGATAGGTTTAACACTAGAACTACCAGACCAGTCAAAATGACCAATTAGTGATTACTCATAGCAGCGTAATAAATTCACAGTGGTAAAGCTTCTAAAATTTACTATGATTTTCTGCAGAAGGTGCGAATAAAACTTTGTTTTCTATGCATTCGATGTTTTTTCATGTAATTTTGAATTTGATCTTTTCCATGCAAATAAGAGTACACTTTAATTGTTGGTAGTTCTAGTGTTAAACAACAGAGAATTCAAGGATTTAACACGAAGTAACTATAAACCGCATAGCAATCCATAATTACCGTTAAAGTTGCCCAGTTCTCTAGCCAACCTCCTATCCGACCTGGTGTCAACTCCTACAGCTTTTCCAATTATTTTCACCTGATTAATCTACCGCTGACGCGTTTCGCAGTGAACAGTATGGGCTACCAGCGCGGAACCTTAGACGCCGTTCCTCTAACAGGCCATTAAGCTCTGTTTCGCCATTCCACGTCTGTTGAGAGCTGATGCCGTTGGAATTTCGATCAGAAACGACGTCTCCGCTCGTTCTCTATTCCCACGGGAACGCTTATGAAAAATCATAAACACGATACAGCCGAGCTCGTTAACCGCCTGTCAAACCGTGGCTCGCGATTATTCAAGCGAACATTCCCTCGAGACGCCGTGTATGAACGAAATTATGTGGCTGCGCGTTTCTACGATCCGGATGATCTGCACGAATCACAATTCTTAGCGAGAGCGAGCCAGAAAAATGGGAGATCGGCAAGCGAATCATTTCGAAGTAACGATATTTCTTCTTTGTTGGATGTTTTTTGTGGACAATAGTTTAACACTAGATTGCCGGAGTGAGTCAATTTGACTCACTTGTGATTTTGTCAAGTTCAGGTATCGTGTGAAAGGAATAGAAGTAAGGGTATTTATGCTCAATGTAATAAAAAGATCTGAGGGAAAATGTATTTTAAAAACAGGACATATATGTAAAAATTGTTTTAAATAAACTGTCTTTAAAATAAAGTTTTATCTTTTTTTAAATCTTTAATTTTCATGTTTGAGTCAAATTGACTCGTTTCAGGCAAAATAGGTATATATCCAACATCCGGCAATCTAGTGTTAAAATCAAAGATTAGGTACAATTACGAGGGTGGTCCCATAAGTGCCCGGCCTCACCTAGAGAGGGGGGTAGTTGTTTAAAAAATATCACTGTATTAGAAAGTACACAATCTATAAAGCATATGTTTCAAGTTTGAAGACGTTACGTTGTTTAGTTTTTGTTTGACAGCCATCAATAGTAAACGTTTGCAGTGAATCTGTGAAAATGGAGAAAATTGGTCATCGTTGTTGCAATGGCCAAAATTAATGAATTAAAGTTTGAATTGCTACCTCATGCACCCTATTCGCCAGATTTAGCCCCCTCGGATTATTTTCTGTTCCCAAACTTGAAAAAATGGCTCAGTGGTCAAAGATTTTCCAATGATGAAGAAGTGATGTCGACAGTTAACGGTTATTTTGAAGAGCAAGACAGTTCTTATTATAAAAAGGGTATCGAACTTATTGAACATCGCTGGAAAAAGTGTATAGAGCTGAAAGGAGATTATGTTGAAAAATAAATACATTTTTTTCAAAAATTTTTGTGTTTTCTATGTCGAGTTGGGTACTTCTGGGACCACCCTCGTATGATCACGCATTAAAAAGTTGCTTGTCAGCATCTGGGCTTAGGTTTGATGCAAACAAGCAACATTTTGCCGCACAATTGTACATCTGTCTTTGTTATTTTTAATTGGAAAACCAGAAAAAAATATTCGATCGTTTGTCAAAAAGTCGCTCATCTGCATCTAACATTGATCCATTGCTGTACCATTTAGTTTGATGAAATCCGTGCTCAACCGGTAGAAGGTTCAAATATAAATACATTTTTTTCAAAAATTTTTGTGTTTTCTATGTCGGGTCGGGTACTTCTGGGACCACCCTCGTACATTAATTAAATTCATGTTAACCACTTGACAGTTTTGCCCGAACTGCACTCGGGCGTGACATTTTCCCGTACACTGACGATCCCGAGTCTCGTTCGGACAAGTTTTGTTTTAACTTGTAGATAGTGATTTGCCCGAGTATTATTTGTACCATAGCTTGTTATAATTTAATTACTTTTTATGCAACTTTTGTTTACATTTTAGACGGAGGTAATATATGTTGTGTATACATTTATATTTATTTTTATAGTCGGTCTTATTTTACGTTATTAGGTTCCCAAAATGTTTGAATTTGTATCGAATGTTTCAAAATGTATCATACTGAAACTACTTATTGAGTTAATTTATTGTAATTAATTAATTGTATTAATAACTGTAGTCAAATAAAAATTAAAAAACGGTGATAATTTTTTACACTTTTTCTAAAAAAAATCCGACTGTTAAGTGATTAATAATACACTGTTCGGTCCACGTGTTCCTAGGGCAATTTAACTTGTATAAGATGGCATTAGATCTTTTGTTTTTCAATTCGTTTCTCTTTTGTTTTTCTTACTTTTCGTATTCTATGTATCCAATCGTTCATGTAATACATAGTGTGTTTCTGTGCGTCTCCATTGTATTAACACTATTCCTACTGACACTTCACGTATACCTATTCCTACCGCGACATTCCCACATAAGACAGACTACAAATTTTTCTCAAAAAATGAACAATGAAAAAAAGAAGTGAATATTAACACATTGACAGCCGGCCCCGCGAAAACGCGGGTTTCTGAATCTGTCGCTTGAGTAGCTGCCCCACGAAGATGTGGATTTTTTTTTACTGGTTTCAATTTTGTTTATATTTTTAATTACCGTTAAATTGTATATGATAAATCTACAAATAAAATATACTATTTTACGAAAATGTATAATGTTTTAAACATTTTTTACAGGCTTATAAGGCTGGCGTTCGAAGTTTAAGTGGCTAATACGTTGTCGGCGCTCAGGCTTTAAATGTCTTTTAGGTTACCGGCTGTCAATATGTTAATATAGTACAGTAAATAACAGAGTATCAAAAATACAAATAAAGACATTACAGAGTAAATTAGCGAAATGATCAGTTTCTGTAAAGCTGTTTGAATGACTTCTACATTATAAATATGGATGTGACATATGCTTGGCGATCTCTATTTCCATCTCGAGCATTGTAAACTCAGGAAAAAAGTTCTATAAAGCAGTTCAAACCTTAAAGAAACATCGATGTGCTCACGAATATTATCCTACATTAGTATAGTAAAAATAAGTTTAACCCTCTATAGGCTCGTGTAACTTCCAGGTCACACGTAATTTATTGACATTTTAACAAATAATTTCTTTTTTTCATGAGATGACGTATACATATTAATTATATAATGTTCTATAATGTAAAATTGTTTAAATTTGAAAATTTCTTTTCATCTGTATATATAAGATTACAATTGTTGACTTTCCGTTCCATCAATTTTTTTATATTTAAAACAAAAGTTCGACCCATAGTGGGTTAAAATACAGTTATGCCATTTGTAACTACTGTCTATGCATTTAGACAGAACACAACATTGTGTTCTAATTATTGTTTATTTAATGCATACCTTTGATATTATTGATTAAATCACTTGAACTAACTTAATTCAATCCAATCTTTGGCTATAAATTTTTATTACCTATTGTATTCCAACATTGTGCAATTGGTAGTCTGGCCTTCATGATCGTTAATCGTGATCGAGATGAGTATCTCCATTGTTCGATAATGTCATTTCGTTTCTTCGACCATGTTTGGTTTAGTTTCGATCGACCGTGCGATCACGATCGAGAGCAGAGTTATGATTCACCTTTTGTTACATAGGGTGTTTAATAACGACACCGACAGTCTAATATATTAGCTAACATATTCAAAATATTATTTCAAGTAAAAGATGTTATATGCTCCGTAAGTTGATTCATTTCCATTTTTTAGATATGGAAGATCTGTTAAAATAAACTACAAATAATTCTATACATTCGAACTATTCAACTTTTGCTTAATTATTTAGTTAAAACTATTTGAAATTATGTTGGGTACTGACATGG
The DNA here is from genome assembly GCA_033822845.1 of Tetrapedia diversipes. Lineage (NCBI taxonomy): Eukaryota > Metazoa > Arthropoda > Insecta > Hymenoptera > Apidae > Tetrapedia > Tetrapedia diversipes. The sequence continues at coordinate 21,404 of JAOPTO010002039.1, read as the reverse complement.
GTTACATTGAAATTACCAATTCCAATATTGAAAAAACACAAAACAACAATAATGGACAAAGGTATTAACCAAAAAATTCATTTAATGTTATGCATTACCATCCACGATTCATGGACTATGCATAATTTGCACATTTTTGTTATCGATGAATTTTACCACGTGCAAATAGGTATGCTTAAAAAGAAAATAAATTTAGTTCACAAGTATTACAGTTTTCTGAATCTCAATATTATCTCCCTTCTCAATTCGCTTTCATTATCAAGAAACATTATAAATATATGTTTAAAATACAAGGTTAAAACTAGTACATTATTTTCTGCGTCACAGATATTTTATTCGTCAAAATTTAACTTATTATTCATAATGCCATTTTGTTCGAACCACAAAATATCTATGGCCTAAAATAATATTCGGAATATTCTTCTTGTAAATTTTACTCAACTTTACAACGAAACTGAATTAATCCATTATTCTCATAATAATTTTTCTTCAAAATAGCTTCCTTAAAATATTCACAGTTTATCGGTCTAACCGCGTAACACTCTGTATAATGTCTCACTTATCATGATTCTTCGTCACCTTTTTGAAGTTCAAGATGGATCAAGAGAAGTATAAATTATCGCGTGTTATAAGTTGCAATGCAGGTCTGCATGAAAGATCGAGAATCTTGATAATTAATTAAATCGCTTCTGTAGACCGTTATTTATGTTTCTTGCATATATTTCCCAGAAAGAGATTTTCAATGAAAGCCAGTGGAAGTTTGATCGAATCAGGAAGCAATTATCAGCATTAACGGCTATTAATCGGTACCACTATGAGTTACTGGCTTTTATTATCGCACCGAGGTCTAGGAAACCGTGCACGTATAATAAATTCTCCTAGCGATTCTTATTACGCAACGGGAAACTGTTACGAAACCGCAAACACCAGGTTTCCATTCAATTGTTCTGGTTAATTAAGAAAGGCGAATGCCCTGATCTAAGCTACTACGCTCAACCTAATACGTATCATCTTCTAGAGACGAACTTATGTATATATCGTCATTCAAAAGTTGTTATTTGGTGCTGTATTATTAATGCTGTACAGTAGCGGATAAAAGTTTAAGATCAAAGGCTCAAAGAAAATTAATTACTTAATTAATAAGAAATAACAGTATAAATAAAATTTGTATTCTACGGTAATCAATAAATGGTGTCCCACCATAATGACGATAAAAATGAATAGATAAACAATATTTGCGAATCATAAAATTATGTTTTACATTGTCCTGTCGTCTTAAACTTTTGTCCGCTACTGTAAAACAGTATAGAAGGCATGAAATATATATTTTTGTTATTCATTTAAGAAAAAGGAATAGGAAATACGGAAACTCCATCTAGATACGCAGGAAACCCTCGAGTAACATGGTCAATCAATTCTATGTTACTGAAAACCGTGTTGTTCGACATTTAAGAAAATAAATTAATTAATTAATAAGAAATAACAGTATAAATAAAATTTGTATTCTACGTTAATCAATAAATAGTGTTCTACCATAATGACAATAAAAATGAATAAATAAACAATATTTGCGAATCATAACATTGTTTTATATTGTCCTGCTGTCTTAAACTTTTATCCGCTACTGTAAAACAGTATAGAAGGCATGAAATATATTTTTGTTATTCATTTAAGAAAAAGGAATAGGAAATAGGGAAACTCCTTCTAGATACGCAGGAAACCCTCGAGTAACATAGTTGATCGGTTCTATGTTACTGAAAACCGTGTTGTTCGACATTTAAGAAAATAAATAAATTAATTAATAAGAAATAACAGTATAAATAAAATTTGTATTCTACTCTAATCAATAAATAGTGTTCTACCATAATGACAATAAAAATGAATAAATAAACAATATTTGCGAATCATAGAATTATATTTTACATTGTCCTGTCGTCTTAAACTTTTGTCCGCGACTGTATATTAATGCTGTAAAAAACGTTATTCTATAAATATTATTTAATATCGACGAAATCGTAATTTACGTAATAAAACATAATTAAGAGTGAAGTTTATCTACTTGTTGAATAAATAATTAAAATGCATTATTTCATTCTGCTTATTACGTATTTACTATTACCTTATGGAGGTAGTACCATACTCGATTGTAAAATTACAAATAAAGGTTTTAATTACCTATGCTATGTTAAGTATCACGGAAATTCGAAAAAATTCAAGGATTTAGAAATTTCTCCGTTTAAGTCTCTACGATGGTGTATAGAACTGTTATCAATGTGTGTAGTTATTAATCACTGGTGTTTAAAAAAGTTAGCGAGAGATTCAAGAACAGTATAGATCGAAAAGTGTTCCTAAACTTTTTGTACAAATTTATGGAAGTTGCTTTCTTCATAACAGAATACTTCTTTTCTCTGTATAGCTACTTAACGGAATTCTTGTGAATATCTCTAAATGTTAAAGATTACTAATTTATAGTCAAACTGCAAGAACATAATACTTTCTATTTTCACAAGAAAAAACAAATATTATGATAAAGTTATTAACGCGAAAGAACTTTTGCAATGTAGTTTTAATTTCAATTTTGAATCATACTTTCGTAATGTTATTTCACCATGCAGGTTGTGTAAATTGATCAAATCTTTTTTATTACATTTTTTATCATTTTCAACCACGATTACCAACTACAAATTATTATAATGAATTAAATGGCTCCAGAAGCGAAAGTGAAAACATTTACCGAAAAAATAACTAAACTACACGTTAATAATCAAAGATTATAAAAAACTTAACTTAACACTTAACCAACCGAATGGGGAAGTCTCCAATTCTTTCCTCTACCATTAATTTTATTTACTTTTGTTATTAGTTAGTCTTGAACTAGTGTTGTTCACAGTTCATCAAATGTATTTCCTATTTTACCAAAATACAATTTTTAATAAATTCATCACTAGTTCTGTGGTGGAATCATAGAATGTGTCGTTATCATAGAGTGTGGAATGTGAGAAAGAATGTTTGTATGAGTGTGAAGTATGTCTGATAAACGTACGGATAAACATTAAAGTTCGTGTTGTGGAATGAGTGCAACGAAGTATGATCTGTGTGATTTTAATGTGCATGGGATTGATAGAGAGAACGACGATAAAAAAGAAGAGAGTCGGTGGTGATAACAGCATTTTTGGAAAAGGGTTATAGAGAGAACATTAAGAGAAGAGAGAATAAGAGAGAGTGTGACCTAAACTGTATTTTACCGTGTTTAATATTTTTATTATATTTTATTGTGTTCTTTGTTGTTAATAACTATATATAAATAAATTGTTCTTACATATTTACTCACAAGTTCAAGACTAATTAATAACTGTTGGAAATTGAATACAGAAATACTACGAAGCAAAAATTAACAATAAACCAGCTTTCTCTTAACGTACTTTCTCAAGGGCTTCTTCCAAGAAGCTAAGCCACATCTGGCATTTTAGAAAGTTCGAAAACATCGAGAAACAGAACAATGGGGCTGAAGGACCCGGACGGGGTTGTAGGAATTTCGACCACTGCGTTCTGCTAGTCTTGTGACAAAACTCGCTAGGTGCGGTCAAAATTGCCCTTCCTCGTGCTATACAAAAGTATCAATAAACTATTTAAGTATTATTTCACAAATAAGAGTTTATTTCATTTAGCAATATAAAACCCCATTCCCAATAATAACAAAAGTAAATAGAATCAATGGCAGAGGAAAGAATGTTGAGCTAAGTGTTGAGTTGCAAACAAGTTTGTCTTGTTTAAATAACAGCGGTTGCTTCGAAAGTTTTGACCTGCACTGTACTCCCTGTGAACAGTTTTTGCATCCAGTTCATTACTCCGCGTAATCAATAAATTAGCGCGAGTTGCGACGGAGAATACAGTTGAAAGGTACGCGCGCGTTTAAGGAGATTCTGGTTGGAAATAAGGAAAAGTTATCTAATGGACGACCGACCAGTTCCAGCGCAACTCAACGCTCTGTCAACAACACTATCCCGCCGCTATTTATTGTAGGTGAGTCTGAACTTGGCACCCATTCCATACTCAAACGCGCCGCGTTCCACTCGATCGCATGGATCGCGTATCCTGCTTACGTGTGGATCGAGTCGCACACGTGCTACGAGTAAATGTCAGGTCTGTTGACCTTACAACGCAAACAAACTATAAGGGACCTCATTATCTGTAAATCATATTGCATACAGTAGCGGACTAAAGTTTAAGACCAAAGGGTCAAAGAAAATAAATAAATAGATAAGTATTGGAGGTTATGGATTAAAAAAGGAATAAAATAAAGATAACTCTCCTATTGGGTTGGAGGGAAAGTTCTGTCGTATTTTAAATAGGCAGGTAATTTTTCTTGTAAATAAAAAAAACATCTGGCTAGTGAGTCATTGGGAATTTTTTTTGTTTTTGTACCTGTTGTATAATATAAAAGGAGTTCTTTTTTACCGTTCATCATTTACTTGTGATATTTAAAGTGAAAAACATGTCAGTAGATAAAGTTCCTTTATGACACTGCATTTTGTATGAATTCCAAAAAGGAAGCAACGCATCGGTTGCATGTAAAAATTTATGTGCGGTATTTGGAAAAGATATTGTAAATGTTCGTACTCGTCAAAGATGGTTTAGCAAATTTCGTTCCGGGGATCTGAGCCTCCAAGAAAGTGATCGATCTGAACGACCATCCAAGATCGATAATGATGTTTTGCGATCCATGTTGGAAAATAATCCACATTTAACAAGTCGAGGAATTGCAGAAGAGTTTGGCATTCATCATACAACTGTTGGAGATCACATTAAATCTCTTGGGTTTGTGTTAAAGCAAAATGTTTGTGTTCCACATGAATTAACCGAAACGGAAAATACGACAGAACTTTCCCTCCAACCCAATATTTAAGAATCCACTAAACTTTATTTCTAAAGGAAGGTATATCGTTTTTGAACCTGATCTCTACACAACGAGAGGCAAGACTCGAATGAATAGAAAAGGCTAAAGGACACAGTTCGTTAGGGTCCTCTAATTTTTACGCACAACGTGGTAAGGGTAAAACACTTGACCCGTTCCTAGAACCTGTTCAACGCATAGCTCGACCTTACAGTGACTCCAAAAAGTATTCGTACACTGTATTATAAGAAAATTCATCTACTTTTGAAATTCTGATTCCAATGAAACTTTATGTGTGTACAGAGCATGGTGCGTCCTGAATGGAGCAATTTTTTGGCGGTAAAATATCTTTCAAGGGGGCTGATAACGAATCTCAAAGCTTCAAATAATTTTCGCGCTTTGTTTTGAATACAAGCTTTTCTATGTTCTTTTTTTTATGACAGGATGATAGAGTATTAAAAATTAAAGACTTTCTATTTGAAAGGTTTTGCTTCATCAAGTACCATTACAAAGTTATCTTTAAAAAATGACAGAAAATTCAGAAACTTCAACGCTGGTTTCACCCCTTTAAAATGGCATTTCGATGACAAAAAGAGATTAATTCATACGTATACTATTGCGATCTACATACCCACAAAGTTTTATCAAATACCTCTATCATATTCAGAATTTTAGGGTTAAACGAATTTATTTGTGACATAGTGTATGAATACTTTTTGGAGCCACTGTACATAAATATTTCTTCGAGGCGATTGATTTTTGTTTATTCGTTAGGACATGAATTTCCAACAATAAGAAATAACAGTATAAATACAATTTGTATTCTATGCTAATCAATAAAGAGTGTTCTACCGTAATGACAATAAAAATGAATTGACAAACAATATTTGCGAACCATAAAATTATTTTTTACTTTGTCCTGTCGTCTTAAACCTTTGTCCGCTACTGTATATCCCTAGCCATAATTATCGAGACACTTATTAGAAGTTGCATAAATCTAAAAAATAATTTGAAATTTATTGAAATTCTTTTTAATTTGTTATGCAGCTTAAAGCTTTGAACTATGAAGAGTTCATGTGCAGTTCAATAGTATTTCTTAGTTCTTAATAAAAACGTAATATATAAATTGAAGAATAAATTTAGAAAAATAAACAAAAATATATGTTTAAAGTAAATGTACGCCGGAGCCTCTCTTATCCGAATACTTATTACCTGAACAATGTACCGAAATATTCTATTATCGATACAGAATTCAATAACAAAGAATCGGAATAAAGAATGATAATTCTCTATCTTTAAAAATTATGAAACTTAACAGTAAAATAGGATACACATATGCCTAAGCAAACTATTAACTTTCTTAAAATCTATTTAAGTAAATAAAATGTAGCGTAAGGGAACGTGATTGTTCTATTATTCGAAAATTTTTTCATTTGGACACTTTTATCTCCATTTTAGTTGATAAACGGAAGGTTCTACTGTATTAACTAATAAATTTTAGCAGTACCCCTGAGATAAATAGTTAAGGTGTAGCAATGATATCACATACTTCCTGTTTTAAGGTGTGTCAAATTGATGTCACCATTAGTGATAATAAAAGGTGACGTCACTAGTTGAAGATTAAGACTGCAATATAATACAAAGCATAATTCTATGATTTGTAAATACAGTATATGCATTCATTTTCATTGCAAATAGAAAAGCGTTTCGTTTATTTATTTATATTCACATAAAACATAAATGTTAGAAATGGAATACAAAAATACTATGAAGCAAAAATTAACCATAAACCTGCTTTCTGTTAACATACTTTTTCAAGGGCTTCTTTCAAGAACCTAAGCTACATATGGCATTTTAGAAAGTTCGAAAACGTTGAGGAACGGTACAAAGGGGCTGTAAGAATTTCGATCATTGCGTTCTGCTAGTCTTGTGACAAAGCTCGCTAGGTACGGTCAGAGTTGCCCTTTCTCGTGTTATATAATGTAATAAATCAAAGTATTTAAAATAAGATTTTATTTTATTTAGGGATGTTTCATACAGGGTTGAGCGAACAAATTAAATGCATTATGTTTAAAGTAATTATTTAAACGATAATTATGCAGTTTACAAACATCTCTATTTTCACTATTTTGCTTTCACGTTGCAAACTTTTATACCATACTACAATAATACCAAAGTATTATTTCACAACTAAGAGTCTATTTCACGTAGTAACGATAAAACCTCATGTGCAATAATAAATTTCGTTCATTCTGTCTATAAACTTTTGCCTGCTGTATGAACAAGTCTGTATGTTTTTCCCCTTCCCATTCATCCAACTGAATTAAAAAAGTTCGAAGGTAATAGATGCAAAGTTTCTACAATTTACTATCCGAGTTTGAAACAGCTGAACGGCACAGTATATCCTTTTCCTCTCATGTTAATCACGCGCTGTCGGTAGCTGAACCAACCGCTCGTAAAACCTGTTCCGCTAGGGATATCGTTCGGTATGCACCCGATATCAACGCGATTATCGCGACGGAGCTCCCCCTTTCTCTTGAATCGTAATTTCTGCGATCCGAATCCGAGGAATTCGCGGATAATCGTCCCGTTTAGTATCCACGTCACGCGTCGTCGAGAACACGAGCAGAAATTTAATTGACCCGATAAATTTACGAGTTTGCGCATCATGTCATCACAGCAGAAATTATTTTTGACATTTTCGTTTAATGGTAACTGAGAATATTTAGTTATTTATTTCTCAACAGGTCAATAACCGTTCGATACGTATGAAATACAAGATTGTACAATCTACACTCCCGTTCATAAGTATCCGGACACTTATGTATTTGCGAAATTCGCATAAATATTTCATAAATTTAGTTTCTTTTGTGGATTTATTATTTTGTCCTTTAATCTTAATGTTGCTGTGGAACAACACATGCAACTGGATCATTTCCCAATGGGAAAAAGTTCTTTGGACAGACGAATCCAAATTTCAAGTATTTGATAACAAGAGGCGCACTTTCATTCGTCGAAGAATCAACGAAAAATTTCTTCCAGACTGTGTTGTGCCTACAATCAAGCATGGTGGTGGTGTAGTTATGATTTGGGGTTGTTTTGGGGCTAATAATGTGGGCGATATAGTGAAAGTGGAAGGAATAATGCGAAAAGAACAATATTTGAATATTCTAAAAGACAATGCGATTCCCTTAGGAAAAAGACTTATTGGAAATAATTTTGTGTTTATGCCGGATAATGATCCAAAACACTGTGCAAAAATATGTAAAAACTGTTTAAAGGAACTAGAAGAAAGAAAGGAAGAGAAAATTATGCAGTGGCCCCCACAGTCGCCGGACCTTAATTCAATTGAGAAGTTGTGGGACAAATTGGATAGACAAGTGAGAGACAAGTGCCCAAAAAGTGAAAAACAATTGTGGACAATGTTGAAAACAATTTGGGGAGAAATTAAAACAGAAACACTGCAAAAACTTGTCGCAAGACTACCTCGATTAGTGCAAGCGGTTATTTCGCAACGGGGAGGACATATCGATGAAATGAAGATTTGAACAATTTTATGTCATTTAGTGGGAAGAATTGTTTATACTATGTTCTCTATATCTTCTACTATAACTAAAAGTTCAATAAAAATTGCTTTCATTGAGAAATAAATATATTACTGTAACATAAATACAGTATTTACATGAATTTGATAGGTGTCCGGATACTTTTGGAGGGGAGTGTACATAAGTGAGAGGTAACAAAGTGTTGCAAATACTATGTCTGAATTCGGACAACAAATTAAAGAAGTCCCTAGAGTCGCAGAATATATTTGCATTTATAATAATACAATTGTACATATTATGAACCAAATAATTAATAAGTTATCACAAATAATGACTGAAACAGCCGGACAATTTAAAAAATAATGATTAGTTTACCAAATTGATCGGACATTATGAATAAAGCTACATTTCCTCTGGGTAATTTGATTTTGACAAAATAACCTGAGCTTAGCTAGATTTCTGAATTTAATCCATGTCTAACAAGAATCTATTACTTATTTATGGACTACATTCTGGGATTCAATTTTGTTCTAAACATTGCTGTCATGTTCTTTTTTTTTATTATAAGATTTAGAGTCACATCGACTTCGAAGTCTTTAGCGACTTACTGTACTTTCCTCTTTACATTTTGTCAAATAGTTGAATTCTTTTTAGGCAGCTGATAACGTTTTTTTGGTGTTTCTGAAAAATCAAAGCGGTGTTTGGGTTTAATTCATATTTTCTTCTTTGGCTTTGATGTAGTTTGCATTCATGTAGTAGATGTTGGATGGTGTTTTCCGTTTGTTTGCCTATTTACTCCGTGAAACAAAAGGGAAGTGCATATGCATGCATCTACGATGTATAGTAACTACTCTAATTGCGATACAACGACGAATCGAATTGATATCTCCTAATATTGCCATTATTTAATTTAATTTTTAATTTTTTTTTAATATCATTATTATTATAACGTCCAACCAGATATTAACATTATTTATACTGTCCGATCAACGTAATAAATTATGATAGACTATATTAACCCTTTACCGACCGCTGGTGATTCAACATACCTACTCCCAATCGGTTGATTTTGGCGTGGATGAATCGCTAATGGTTTTATTATTAAACGATATTTTCTTGGTCTAATTAATAGTTTAACACTTCTTTACAGTATACATATGTTAGATATCGTTTATTTAATTAAGACAACAAGTCCCATCTCCTGCAAATAGTTACACTTCCGAACCGTGACTCATCCTTTCGAATCATCCTAAACCCTGAATCGTTACTCATCCATCTCAGTCATCTATTCCATATTTATTCCTTAACTCCTGGACCCTCTCTCTATCTCAGTTGTACTTTTCCTACTCCACTAGCTTAGATTCCCAGCCATATATGTAGAGACAATAAGAAACTTAGGATTAGACTTTTTGTTACCAGCAGCAACGCAGTAGCTTTCGTTTTTATACTTCGTTACGTGTTAGATTTGTAATTTAAAGTTTGGCGTAAATAAAACATCTAAAAACCCCCAAACCTCGAAATCTAACACATATAATATTGCTCAGAAACGTGTTACCTTCGGATAAAGGAACGTTATAAAATTTACAAATGAAGCATGCAAAAAGCCGATTAATCGGGCTTCCGGTCGGTAAAGCGTTAAATTCATTTCACTGATCGATTTTGTTTGACATTATTCTTAATGACTCAGCATTACAAATAATGACCGTATTAGTCATTTCATCCATAACATATTAATCAAATAACGAACGATTATTTTCCCGATCTAGCAGAATATGTTTCCTTATGGAAGTATTTAATTTAAATCCTGATAGAAATTCCGAACAGATAATATCATTTAATACTTTGTACACCATCAGTAAATCAGATATAACGTGTCTATATTGATGCTGCCAAAGATTAAGCTGGATTGTAGGTATGTAGTCATAGTCATTGCGAGCAATTGAGCAACTTAAGCGGTAGAAAGCAACGCCGTTGGAAAGCGATGTTGTATACAGGGTGTTCGGACAGCCCTGGGCTTAAATTGAAAGAGTAACTCCCTGAGACATTCTAAAACGAAACTCAAGAGTAACGATTTTGCGTTTGAGGCTTTGTTTACGAGTTATAACTAGTTAAAGATATCGTTTAATCCGGACCGTTCGACGCTTTAGCATCACTGTGGACTCAGCGACGTTACCGACCGAGTTGCCTCGGTTACCCGCTCTCAAGAGTCGAACGGTCCGGATTAAACGATATCATTAACTAGTTATAACTCGTAAACAAAGCCTCAAACGCAAAATCGTTACTCTTGATTTTCGTCTTAGAATGTCTCAGGGAGTTGCTCTTTCAATTTAAGCCCAGGGCTGTTCGAACACCCTGTATATTCCAATTCTATGATATCACGAAAATACCTATAATACGGAGACCACATACCCGAGCAATAATCGAAATGCAAACTGATAACACAACCCATAGTATGGGTACAGTGTGTACATTTTTAACCCACTACACTCGAATGGTGATTGTAGGTCAATTTCGCAAGTTCTCAGACGCAAAGGGTTGAACAGTCATACATATAAATTTTAGTACATTAATTAGCTGAACTAAATGAAGTTTAATATAAGTAAATTTTTGTAAACATTTTACGCTTGAAAATCTTTGAAGTTAATAATATTAGATGACTAAGCGTCATCTCTCGAGTACAAAGGGTTAAAATAAGTTAAAGGTCTGATGATGTAGTCCATGTTTTATTGATATTATAAATGTGATTCACAAAGCAAAAATCAGATGAAAATGTCAGATGACACCTAAATCTTGTATGAGATTGTTCTGTTAGAATATAACGATGATCTTAAGCGAGCACAGCATCAAGGACCGTTGTCTCTTAACACTTAGCCAACCGAATCGGGAGATTTCCTTTTTTCTCCTCAACACAGCGCAGCCATTGATTCTATTTGCTTTTATTATTAGTTGGTCTTAAAATAATACTATTTACAGTTCATGAAATGCATTTTCTGCTTTTCCAAAGTACAATTTTTAATCAATTTAACACTAACTGAAGACCAACTAATAACAAAAGTAAGTAGAATCAGTGGTAGCACTTTGTCGACGAAAAAATGGGAGATCTGCCGTCGATGTCTCTGTGGACCTTTTTCGTTTTGCTTTTCAGTCTGTGGTATATCGTTATCGTAGGTAGAGTCGCAGAGAGTGTTTGACATTATTATTACATTTACTTTTTTTCTACCACTCTTTTTTTGTTTTCTATTATTTACTATACATCTGCATACGCGAATTTCTTGTAATAACTTTGTAATAAAGTTCTATAATATAAACCTAATTTTACATGTTCCTACTGCATATATACAATACTTATCCTTATCTACATAATTCTAATGTTCTTAATTTATATAGATAAGAGGATAGGTATTGTCTGTAACAATGGATACTGTCAATAACGTTCATAAGATGAATGAAGATGGATCGATGAGGAGTTTGTTAAAGCTTGGTTCGAAAGTTTTTGGGTATATCGATTGACAAAGATAGTGTACTTACCCCTGTTCGATCGTGGATCTCGCATTACAGCTTGCTGCCTCAGGTATGGTCCGAATCCTGCGAATAGCTGATTGTAGTCCTGGGATGAAGCCACCGCCAGGAACATTAAAACCAAGGTCACCAGAATTGTCTGAAATGTTACAAGAATTATTAGGTTTCCGTGTATTTTCTGCCCCATTTGCTTCAAATCTCGCTTTAGTTTTACTGATCAAATTTCTCGCATCACCACTGTTAGAGATTGATAATTATTTGTATGTATTATAAAAACTGACTCTGGTTTATTACCACGGGGTCTGGGCCTGACCATCGCGTATTCTGTGGGTCAAAGCCTAACCCACCGGGGTAACCACCCCCCTTCTGTTAGTAATTTCCCTTTCCCAAACTTTTCCCTCCACCTTTCAATTATCCACTTCCCTCTCCCAATTTCTATTCTTCAAACCCTTATAAGGCACTCTGCATTCGCCCACCGGCTGAAGAATAAACTCAGAATACCAGCAGAATAACCAAGAGCGATACCTGTTAGAGATTGATAATTATTTGTATGTATTATAAAAACTGACTCTGGTTTATTACCACGGGGTCTGGGCCTGACCATCGCGTATTCTGTGGGTCAAAGCCTAACCCACCGGGGTAACCACCCCCCTTCTGTTAGTAATTTCCCTTTCCCAAACTTTTCCCTCCACCTTTCAATTATCCACTTCCCTCTCCCAATTTCTATTCTTCAAACCCTTATAAGGCACTCTGCATTCGCCCACCGGCTGAAGAATAAACTCAGAATACCAGCAGAATAACCAAGAGCGATACCTGTTAGGGATTGATAATTATTTATATTTATTATGGAAACCGGTTCTGGTTTATTACCATGGGGTCCGGGCCTGACCATCGCGTATCCCCTGGGTCAGAGCCTAACCCACCCGGGTAACCACCTCTCTTTTACCAGTAAATTCCCTTTCCCTCCATTTTCCCTCCACCTCTCAATTGTCCACTTCCCACTCTCACCTCCCATTTTCCGAACTCTTAAATGGCGCTCTGCCTTCGCCCACTGGCAGAAGCAAAACGAAGAAAAACGAAGAAGCATACTAACAAACCAACAAAGCGCGACACCCGAGTGATTAACAAGGAAGGGGTACCAACGCAAGAGCTAGGACGTCACCTTAGAAATTAACGCTTTATAGACAGGAAGCCTATTAATCAGGTTTTACATGCTTACAATTAGTCCGTAAATTTTGTAATGTTTCTTTACACGAAGGTGACTGTTTCGAGCGATATCGTATGTATACTGTGAAGACATATTAAACTATCAATTACTCGAAGGAAATCATTGCGATCAATTCATTAGCGGTGCATCCGCGCCAAAATGAACCGATCGGGAGTGCGTCTGCAATAAGTTACGCGGTCGATAAAGTGTTAAGATACGCCGTTGCGGTCGATAACAACCACTTTTTCTAATAATTGTTGTCAAATAATAGACCTATTTAGCGTCTCTATCGATGTATTGCGCAGATCAATTTCCAGATTATTGTAATTTCCGTACATTGTCAACGAGCTATGTTGTATACTAATCGGTTTTCTTATTTATAAATAAATAAATAAATTTTGATATAATATCTGCTTCATTTATTAGACTGCTGTACATAAAGTTATTAACTAGAAGTAGCATTACAGTTTTCTTGACTATGGCAAAAAAGAAATAGAAATAATCGACTTATAATATTATAAAAGCGGATTGAATAACAAAATAATAGAAGTATTACTACTCGGATATCCGAGTACTTGAAATACTTATTGCAACTCGAACTTGAATACGAAATCCATATTTAAGTATGTGGATATCCGGATCTAGATCTTGATCGAGGAGAAAAATTCACATTCGAACATCAAAATTTGAATATCCCAGTATTCAGATATCCGGACCTGTAAGAATCTAAGTTGACTCGAATATTCGAACTTGGAATCGAATTGGGATTCAAACATCGAAAGTCACGGGACACTCTTAAATTTGAGCAATTGGGTAAGAGCTTTAAGTAACACTGCGATAAAAATGATATCAAGAAATGTAGCTAACACACGAACTAATCAAAGAAACTTGATTTTGTAATACAGTAACGTTAGAGCTGAGGCTATGAATAATAATTACATGAAAATTCTGCGTCCTGTGATATGAAATATTACTTCGTTCCTTGTATTTACAAAGCTCGTTTCTTAAATATTTTTATTTGTTTAGGAACTTGAACATTTTTTCCAGTGAAGAATAATTTACAAACAGAAAAACTACAAGATATATATATATATATATTTGAAAAATGTAAATCGTGTTTAAAATAATTAAATTTCGTTCAAATTATCTTATATTGCAGAAAAATAAGCGAGTTAATTTTCTATCAATCGGAACGCAAATAAGCTCATGAAACCAAACTTACTTTTATGCAAAGTAAAAATAACAAGTTTTCCTTATTCAAATTTCTAAATTCCAAACGGAAATTTCATATGTAACGTAATACAACCAAATAGATGAGAATATAATAGAAAAAAAATAGATAAAAAGAATAGATTGATCTGTAGAAGTTTGCCCACTTTTCTGTTCCTTTCCGTGAAATTATATTCAACAGTATAAATCATCTAGGATCGAATTTTTACGCATCCTTGATTCTGCTTTCACCGTTTCCTAATCACAATGCAAAAAAATATCTTTCGAAAGATCCAGAGCAGTTTAAACTCGAAGTCAACAAGCGTACCAATTTATTTTACTCGCGATGATTCGTCCAGGGAATCGACCGGAAATGGAACCGTGTTCCGTGGGAACGAATTGAGAGACTATCGTCGGCTTCGCGAATTCTCTTTGACGACCATGAAGAATGATTAATAAAAATTGAAAGCTTCGTTAAATTGAAAAGCGAACACAGTTGAGAAAAAGTAACCTCGATCCTATAATTAACGATCAAATAAAATCGTTTATTTCGCTATAAGATTTAACTTAGGATTTGCAGTTCCTTCCTTCTTAGTTAAAATATTCGACTCAGCATTCTGAAATAAATTAGTCCGTTTTCAAACCGTTAGAAAGTTTTTAGCGCTTTCTGGCGTTGGTTAAACACTAGAAAACATGTAAAGTTTCAAATATCTCGATGTATCCTAGAAAATGGAAAAGTATGAGGAAGAATGATTTAATTTAGAGGAATAAAGTGGTGGATAAAAGTTTAAGACCAAGGATTCAGTAGAAATAAGAACTGAATAACGAATAGGATCAAGCGTCGAACGGTCTGGATTAAACGATATCTTTAACTAGTTATTACTCGTAAACAAAGCCTAAACGCAAAATCGTTACTCTTGATTTTCGTCTTAGAATGTCTCAGGGAGTTACTCTTTCAATTTAAGCCCAGGGCTGTCCGAACACCCTGTATAGACGAGGCTTTAGTTAGTCTTTTGTGAATCGTTTTGTGTGATACACGTTACGTTAAACTGTTTTTTTTTAAATCTCTGAGATGGAGAGTTAAAAAGTACATATTCGTCATGTAATGCATTGGGAATTTAAACAAGGCAATAGTGCTAAGGCGACAGCTGAAAAAATATGCAGTGTATATGGTGAAGACTAATAACTGATCGGGCAGTTAGAAATTGGTTTATAAAATTCCGTTTTGGAGATACGACCTTAAAAGACGAACCGAGGGCGGGACGTCCTTCCGACTTTGACGACAACCTTTTAAAAGCAATATTGGAGCAAAATCCACGTCAATCAATAAGAGGTATAGCAGAAAGGTTGAATACATCACAATCAACTGTTAACCGTCACCTGGAGAAATTGGGGAAAGTCAGCAAGTTAGGAGTATGGGTAGCTCACAATCTCAGTGAACAGAATAAAGAAGATCGCATGTCAATCGCCACAAGTCTGCTCTCACGGGTAAAAATTAAGCCTTTTTTAAACAGGATTGTAACAGGCGATGAAAAATGGGTTACCTATGAGGATATAGTCCACAAAAGACAGTGGCTTGATAAGGATCAACCATCCCTATCAGATCCGAAAGCAAATATCCATGGCAAAAGATTTTATTGTGTGTATAGTGGGATTGTTAAGGAATAATTCACCACGAGTTGTTGAAGTCAAATTTAACGATTACTGCAGATAGATACGTTCAGTAGTCGCAAAGAGTGCAAGAGAAACTCCATGAAATGCGTCCTACACTTGTCAATCGCAAAAACGTCATTCTTTTATACGACAATGCGCGACCACATACAGCAAGGGTGACTCAAGAAAAAATTCTTCAGCTTGGATGGTCTGTTTTACCACATCCACCTTACTCCCCGGATCTTGCCCCAACAGACTACCACATTTTCTATTCTTTATAAAACTTTTTGAATGGAAAAACCTTCAATTCTGAAGAGTAAGTCAGGCAGGCTGTCAAAAATTTTTTTCAGTCGAAACTAATCACATTTTACAAGGAAAGAATTGCTAAATTGCCAGGAAGATGGGAGAAGGTTATATATAATAGTGGTGAATACATAATAAATTAATATAATTTTGTTATTTAATGAGAGCAAAATAAATGTCTGATAAAAAAAACGGAAGTTACTTATGACTCGACCTAATAGAATGAAGTCAGCACCAAAACAAGTTATTTAAAATCATGCTAAGTCTATTCCGTGTTTCTATTCAAATGAAAATCGCCGAACTTTTTTACTGTACTCCATTAAAGAAAATTTCTAGCTGAACTGTTATATGGTAAATTAATTCAGATGAATTATGGTAGACGCAAGAAGTAAAGTGTAGTACGAAAACACATTACCGCTAAGTTACGGTAGTTGATCTTTTAAATGATTTGTCTGGCGAATGGATGAATATTGGTTTTGCATGTATACGGTGTTCCGCTTCAGATCAGAAAGTTATTTTTGATAACCGAGATGGCTATAAAATACCTTATATAGTAACGGACATAAATTTAGTTCCATTTTTAATATTTAAATTTCCATTTGGAATTAGGATTAAGAAACAGCGTGATTTTCACTTCAGAACTTGTAATCAGCTCTTTTAAAAAGTATCGTATCTTTTTAGTTACCGTAGAATCATTAATAATAATCCAATAGTCCACGCATGTGTTATTGATTTACTTTGAAATGAAGTTAAATAGAATTTTAGATGAATAAGTATATGCAGTTACTCCCATTCGTATTCGTTGTCAACATATGAATTATTGTAACTTCGTAAAAAAAAATTGCACAGCAATAATTTTGTGCTCGTTTTAAAGGTTGAATCTTCAGTTCTCACACCTTTTAGTTCAATTTCCCCCGAGATTTCTCTGCGGTGTTAGTTATAATCGTGAAAATGAGGAATGTTTTCTTCAAAAGGACTGTGCGAATTCAAATTTCTCTGAAAAATTAAGAGATGTTTTTATAAAATTGAAACATCAATTAGATTGAAGATCAAAGTTTTGTCTTTGTAATGACCTGCCTATATGTTGGCGTACGATTGTTTGTCACTATTTTATGATACTTTGAATGAGGAGTGTTTCGTCCGATTTTGTGTAGAAACATGCTAAATTTGACAAAACACTTCTCATTCAAAGCATTATAAAGCAGTAAAAAAAAATCGTACGTCAACGTTTACTAGGTCACTGCAAAGAGAAAACTTTGATTTTCGTTATAATTGTGATTTCAAGTTAGTAAAAAATTTTCTTAATCTCTCGGAGCAGTTTGAATTCGGACAATAGTTTTAAAGGAAACATTTCACGAGTATAACTAACCACAGAGAAATCCCAGGTGAAATTAAACTTAAGGACGTGAAAGTAAAAGATTCATCCTTTAATATGAGCTTAAAATGGTTGCAGTGTGACTTCTTTTTAAGAAATCAGAATAATTCAAAGATTGACAACGTTGTTACCTACTGTACGAATACGAATGGGAGTAACTGCAATTGGGTATTAGGAATAGAAAAACGCCTTATTAATTTGCACAATACAGGCATTTCGTTTATCGTATCGTTCCCATGAAATTAACTTCTTTCCACTGACACTAAGATCTTAATCTTTCCTTTTCTATCGTTCATAATCTGAATATGATCGAAGACTAAAGCAACTAAAGCTAAAATTATTATCCTAAAACCATTCCTACAAAACTAAGCAATTTAAATCAGTGTAAGGCAATTAACACTTAACCGACCGAATGGGGAGATCTCCCATTTTTTCCTCAATAAAGCGTTGCAATCGATTCTATTTGCTTTTGTTATTAGTTGGTCTTAAACCAGTACTGTTCATAAATTCTTCAAAGTACAATTTTTTATAAATTCAACACCAGCTCAGGACCAACTAATAACAAAAGTAAATAGAATCAATGGCACTGCTATGTTGAGGAAAAAATGGGAGATCTCCCCATTCGGTCGGCTAAGTGTTAAGAGACCTGTTTTAAACGAAACGTATACATACTCTTTCACATCAGTGTAACTATTTACGGAGCAAACTGAAAGATTTATGTAGACTCGTAAAATGTTACTCCCGATCGTTTCCTAACCAACACCTCAACCAACATATTTCCGTTTCCCTTCATTTCTTCGCAGACAACCCGTTAATTACTGTTTCGTCAGAATTGCCAGCACCGTTACGACAGATTCCTGTTCCTCGATCCCGGTTCCCACAGAAAACGATGATTTCGGGGGCTTATCGATTCACGAGGCGCTGTATACCCGAAAGGAGGCTTAAAAGGAGAGCTCGTATGGTGTAACAAGTGACGTAAGCAGTCGCTTACGTATCATCGATTCGAAAATTCGATTTTGAGCCGTAAATATTGTAGGAATGCGATTTAGTGGACACGGTTCTAGGAAAATCTGAAGAGTGCTTGAGTTGAGCGATAGCCATGTGAATGTAGAACAGTGATTCCCAAAGTGAGCGCCACCACACCATGGTGGGTGCTGTAGTGATCCAGGGAGGCGGTGATGGCCGCAGGTGCATTTTATATATTTTAAATATATTCTACGATTATTATATCTTAAACATAATTAATAATAAAAAATAATATATAAAAATTCCCTATTATATGGAAGTAACTACAAATGATGAATTGAAATTTAAATTCAGAAGCGGCTATCAACAATTTTGGCTGCAAAAGAAGATACATATGGCTTATCCTGAAATATGGGCTGTAATTGAAAAATTCTTAATTGCATTTTCTTCGTCATATTTAGTGGAACGTGGATTCAGTGCGGTAACCAATTTATTAACAAAAAAAAGAAACCGAATGCTAATAGTTAATCGAGGTGATTTAAGATTACTGCTGATGAAAATAGAAACGCCGCTGAAGCTGCAGAAATGATCTGTGATGCTCTTGATAAGAGCTTAACTAAACTAAATGACGTATAATATAGGGGAATCTTAGTATAATAAATATTTCGAATTTGAAAATTTTCGAAGTTAGTATCATTAGACGACTAACAGTCACCTGTCGAGTGCAAAGGGTTACATACAAGTTACTTACTTCTAGAGAGAGTCCAGCATAAATTTCTAAAGTATGCATTACTGTAGGAATGCGATCGAGTGGATGCGAGTTTGGGAAAGTCTGAAGAGTACTTGAGTTGAGCGATTGTCGTGCGAACGCAGAATGTTTGGGCTCGAATGTTTCTAAGGCGTGAAAGATGAAAACTTGAGAAAACAGTGCGACTGAGAAATTCTGGGTAGTCGTGACCGAATGCGTAGAGTGAGAAAGGTTGACAATTAGAATGAAAGGAAACGAGTGTTTGGAAGAATATATGACGGGGAAAATGCGAGCGCGGGGGAGAAAGTATCGGACGGTGAAGTGAGAAGCTAAGTAGCCAACGTAGAGCGAAGAACTGTGTAGTTTACGAAGCATAGGCTTAGTTTGCGAAGCATAAGCGTAGTTTGTTATTTTGTGTTCGTTTGTGTCATTTTAGTTTTATTAAATACACGTATATTTATTATTTTATTCACTTTTCTTTCTTTTCCTTTTTTCATTTATAACCTTTCCTATGCTATAATATTACCCGTCTTGCGCGTTCGCTCGCGATTTCTCACAGACGTGTCGGAAGAAACGAGTCACGGAGAAAGGTGATTTGTATCACGCGACAACCGATGATCTTCTTGCTTTTCATCGAGGCTTCCGTTACGTAAAGCCTGATGAAATCGTTACACACGGGATTCCATTTACGTTACGTGCTTGGGAACGCTCGGCGCGGTGTCCGTCGAATAATTGCACGCTCAGATCACTCGATGATTGTTAAACGACCGTGCACGCGTTCATTCTTCTATATTTATCGGTTTTCTGTATCGGGTAACAAGGAGAACCGTGCGCGTGACACATCACCGTCTCGCGATTTCTTTCTAGACCGCCTGGCGCAATGTCAAGGCGATTAATTGTTGCCTCGTTACGGGAACACCGGTCCACGTTGTAAAACGAGTGCCGCTTGAGAGTTTTCGATATCTTTAAAATTCATGAGCCATTGAAAGCCTCGGTTAGATCGAACCGACTGATCTCACGTAATTCGATGGAATGATATGTATGTACGAGTTATACGCGTACGCGGTTCTTTCTGTTAATGCAACACGATTCTATTTGTGAGCAATTCACCTATATCACATAATACAACTTAGAATTCTTTTTTTATTTATTAAACTGTAAAACCCTGTACAGGATTATTAGCGATATGCGAACAGTGGTGCGTATTAACCCTAGAACTCCTGAGCCTCGATCTGTTACGCGAACTCATAAGGGGGGGTTCCTCGAACCCATACTTCTTTTTACACATTTATCCTGGAAAAAGTTGTTTTTTGGAAAATTGTTTGCAATGTTAGGATATCCTATAGTTTATAAACAAGACAACATATGTTTTTCGTTCAATTTGTATTGATTTATGAATATTTGTAAAGTTAAATACTATTATAAAACAGTATAGTAACGTGCAGCTAGTTTGAACGTGATTCTTCTGATTCTTCTGATAAACATGAATGACAGAGTATAGTATTAAATGAATGTTTTCTGCAAACATGGTTTTTGCATTTGTAACAACTTTGCATTGATTTTAATAAACTATTATATTTTATGCGTCTACTTTTAGCCTCCAGTATACACTGATAACATCTTCCCCTTTTTGTCGGTTCTGTATCTTTTGGTATTTTAGTTCGTAGTGTCTTTTCAGTCAAAGTTCTCAATTAGTTACATAGTTTCATTCTTCGTTCTGTAATTTTTATTCTTTGGAGAAAAGGAGAGCGTGAGGGTCCACTTCGCATGATCGCCACCGTCATCACGGCGCGTAGTCAGTTATATTTCTCTTATACTTACTAATTTTTTACACATAGCAACGGGAACCTCTTAATATCAAACTTAAATGTGTATACAACAATAAATAATTTTAAGAGAATTTTTTATAAAAGGAAAATGATTCTAATTTAAGGTTTTCCAATTTGTGGGTTCGAGGAACCCCCCCTTAGGAGTTCTAGGGTTAA
>JAOPTO010002038.1:0-29503 GCA_033822845.1 Tetrapedia diversipes | reverse complement strand
TAAAAAGAAAATCGAAAGCGGAAGTTGGAAACTCTACATTTGGGGTTCGAGTAAAGACCAAAAATTCTAAAAATGACTTGGGGGATGTTTATAAGTCTGCAAACCTTAAAAAAACATAAATAGGTGTTGTACTTTCTCATTTCTTGAGGAAGATAAAAAGGAAATAAAAAGAAAATCGAAAGCGGAAGTTGGAAATTCTACATTTCGGGTTCGATTCAAGACCAAAAATCTTAAAAATGACTTGGGGGGTGTTTTTCAGTCTGCAAACCTTATAAAAACATAAATATCGTATTTTCTCATTGCTTGAGGCAGATGATAAAAGTGATTAGAGGAATGTTTATAAGTCTGCAAACCTTACAAAAATATTATATAAATAGGTATCGTACTTTTCATTGCTTGAGGCAGATAATAAAAATGACTAGAGGAATTTTCATAAGTCTGCAAACCTCACACAAACATAAATATCGTATTTTCTCATTGCTTGAGGCAGATGGAAAAGATGACTAGGGGAATGTTTATAAGTTTACAAACCTTTTAAAAACATAAATATCGTACTTTCCCATTGCTTGAGGAAGATGATAAAAAGAACTAGGGGAATGTTTATAAGTCTGCAAACCTTACAAAAATATTATATAAATAGGTATCGTACTTTTCATTGCTTGAGGCAGATAATAAAAACGACTAGAGGAATTTTCATAAGTCTGCGAATCTTACAAAAACATAAATATCGTACTTTTTCATTGCTTGAGGCAGATGATAAAAGAGATTAGGGGAATGTTTATAAGTCTGCAAACCTTACAAAAACATAAATATCGTATTTTTTCATTGCTTGAGGCAGATGATATATCATTAGAAAAATGTCATGGAACGCCTGAATAGGTCTTTTTGATCCGATTACAGAATTTTGGGTCCCAATCTGACTCAACCAGATCCGAGGCTCAGGTGCACGCACACCTCTACAACGGTCTAATATTTCGCTTTTTCCGAGAAGGCTTCAAGCGTTTGTCAGGCCTCAGGCGAATGACAAATCTACTTATATACACATTGATCTAGAGTGGGTCCGGATATAAACACTGGATCCAGGATTAAAATAAAATAGAGAGAAACTAAGAAGTAGTATACCAACATGGACTGAAGCAATTCTAAAGAAATGAGGTGGTTATAAATAATCTAACTCGAATAACTACATGATGTAACTGTTTTAAAAATAAAATGTAATATTTCCTAAAACGCGAAGGTATATACAAATTAATAATCTTAATTATTTACACCTGTTATATCCAAACGTTGTGCTTCTAAAATAAAAAATCTAACTACATACCTGCTTTGAAGGAAGAAAAATATGTTGAGAACACGCGAATAATTTGTGAGCCATGGTATATACCATCAGTTACAATTTGGGCTGCGTTTCCATCAAAACGATGAGACCCTGAACCAATTAACTTTTATCGAGATTTTTAACTGAAAGTTAGATAGATAGACTTTATTTTAGCTCTCATAGTCACGAAATGAATTCATAGTCACTAAATGTTATTCATATTTTGTGTATATTTATTCTTTAATCTTAAACTGTAATTTGTCGGGCCAACGGTAATTCGAAATTAGCCGTCCAAAGGTTCATTCGGAGAGGATAAGAGTATGATCAAATATTGATGCTTCTTTTTTCATACCCAACAACTTTACCTAGAATTCACCGCGAAAGTATCGCGTGCAACACAAGGTATAGCTCGTAAGCTTTTTATAGGCTGTCTTTCGGTGTAACCGACAAGCTCTTAAAAACGACGAGAAAGAAATGGAATAGCGATAGAATGAAAGGAAAGTGAAAGTAGTCGACGACAAAAGGGTTCGTGAAAGCCCGGTCACCTAATTTAGATAAAAGGATAGCCGGACTTTAACGAAATCCTGAGACGGTAAGGTTAATTAGCATAAATTACGCTGCCTGAAAAGAGTGAAAGAGACTAGAAAATAAATGGCCTGCACGTCTAAGATTCGCTCAGGCTTGGTCAAACGTGTTACGCAGGGCTAAGCGAAACTTTTACGAAATAATAATTCGTCTCTTTGTATTTTACAAGGACATGGTGACAGACAAGGCCGTCACAGGTTAACACATTTAATATTTAAATCGTCGTCTACGCTCTCTCTTTCCTTACGCTAATTTCTTTTCGCATGGGATCGTCTGCCTTGCGGCTGTATAGTGATTGAAAGGACGTTTCGTAGAGATTTTCGAGTTATCGAGGTTCTACTGTTTTTATTGCGAAACCATGTGTTTTGCTGAACAATGCTTTCATCCTTCCACTTCGTTTCGCCTTCTTTCCCGCGATCTCTTTATCACACCGACGATCTCGTGACTCTTGAAATTATCGTATTATGTAATATTAGTCATTGTCAGTGACAACGATCCGCGTCGAGGCCGTAATTTTAGGAAACGTATAATTCTTGAGAGGAATTTATGGACTACGATGTAAGAGCTGAGTTAAACATCTCTAAGAATGAGAATTGTTTAGAAAATAGTTGGAATTTCGCCAAAAAGTGGAAATTGAACAATTCTTCTCATTCATATACAGTGGCTCCAAAAAGTATTCGTACACTATGTCACAAATAAATTCGTTTAACCCTGAAATTCTGAGTCTGATAGAAGTATTTAATAAAAGTATTTGTGGATATGTAGATCGTAATAGTATACGTATGAATTAATCTTTTCTTTTTATCCAAGTGCCATTTTAAAGGGGTGAAATCAGCGTTGAAGTTTCTGAGTTTTCTCTCATTTTTTTTTTTAAATAACTTTTTTTTAAAATAACAGTTAGTTTGCTTATTAGTTAGACTAAGAGGTTAAATAATCGTACATGTATGTAAATTTTAGTATATCACTTAACTAAAGTAAATTACGTATAATGTAGGCAAATTTTAGTAAATAATTCGAGTTAGAGAATTTTTGAAGTTAGCATCAATAATCATTTAGTTTGTTTATTAGTTAGACTCAGGGGTTAAATAATTATATATGTAAATTTTAGTATATCACTTAACTAAAGTAAATTACGTTTGTTATAGGCGAATCTCAGTAAATATTTCAAATTTGAAAATTTTTGAAGTTAACATGATTAGACTGCTAACAGTCATCTCTCGAGTGCAAAGGATTAATCTCTTCTTTTCATCTAAATGCCATTTTAAAGGGGTGAAAACAGTGTTGAAGTTTCCGAGTTTTCTCTCATGTTTTAAAGATAACTCTGTAATGATACTCGATGAAGCAGAACTTTTTAAATAGAAAATGTTTAATTTTTAATACCCTATCGCCCTGACATAAAAAAAGAACATAGATAAGCTTGTACTCAAAGCGTGAAAAATTGCTGAAACTTTGAAGTTCGTTACCAGTCCCCTTAAAAGATATTTTGCCGCCAGAAAATTACTCCACGCAGGACACACCATGCTCTATACACACATAAAATTTCATTGAAATTAGAATTTCAGAAGTAGATGATTTTCCTTATAATACAATGTATGAATACTTTTTGGAGTCACTGTATATATTTCCGTTCATAATTCATGGAACATAAGTCACCGTATACTTGAAAAGGATAATACTAGAAATTGATCAATTTTGGACCTTGTTTAACACTAGATTTATGGACTTTTCTTGTATATCTTATTTGTAATATATGTATAATTAAGAAGTAGGTATGCATTATGCAGAATTTTAAATTGCAGAGCTTAGAGGGAAATAGAATAGGGTGTATTTGTACCACTCTATTAATAATAGTCAATAAAAGTTGCTAAGGATAATAGTAATTGTCTTTGCGATTCTTGCTCGTGAAATTCGAGATCCATCAAATTGATGGGTTCCGTAAACCTAGTGTTAAAGGAACAGTTTTTCTAAAGCATGTTTCTTCAAGATTTGAAGAGTCTTAAAATGCTGAAAAATAGAGATACACCGAGTGGGGCAATAACTCTGATTGTCTTGAATAGCTTAATTTTTATTGATACTATCCTAAATACAAAGTACTGACATCAATCCCGCCAAACATTTATTGTCCAAAATAAGTAGAAGATTAAATAATTAAGAAATAAACAGCGAAACATTAGTGAAAGAGGATTATTGAAATATGTAATACTGCAGACGTAAATGTTACATAAAAATTAGTGCACGGGTATAAAGGACCATCTTGGAGCTGTTATTAAAGTGAAATGTGACCTAACTGAATATTAGTATAAGCTAAAATATAAAAATAATAAGAAATAATGCATGCGTTCGATTACTTTTGTGACTCCCTTTTTGTACACCTCTACAATGAATGTTCTGCAACTTTTATAAATTTTCTTCAATTCACTTGAAGTTTTGTGAATATAATATTGATACTTCCCTCTTAACACATTCGTGACCGCTGACGTGAATTCACATCCTGTTATTTATAACCGAATGCTAAAAACACATATTTACAACATTCGTATTTCAAAACATTGTAAATCTATAAAAATCTATACAAAATAAATAAATTTATAATTCATTTCATTTTTATCTATTCGTTCATTTCACCTTCCATCATTTTTCAATAATTTTCACTTCACTATCCTCTTGTATGGACATATCTGTTCATATATTTATTATTCCTGAAAATTTCTACAAAATCTAATAGCGATATTAATTATGCAACTTTTCTCGTTCTGGAAATAAAGCAATTAATTTCTTAAAAATCCGTTGATCTACTGGTCGTTGTTGCAGAAAAATGCGCTCGTTCGTTAATCGTTAATATATTTACAACAATGTCTTGAACAATGAAGTTTAACACGTGTGTTTGTAATGTTACAAATGTCAGCAGCGTTCGAATACTTTCGCGAGCTACTGTAAATCGACGGATTCGAGTAGCTTGGAGAAGACGGTGCACGGGACGAACTGCGATCTCGCAGTCGAATGTTGCGAGCAGATTTTTGCTGAGCCGATGCAGGTTTACAGAACGGAACGGGAACGTTCTCTCGTTCCCCACTTTTTAATTGGACTCGCGATGATAAATCCGAGCACGCTCGCTTTAATTGCGCTTCACAGTCCTTGGATTCAATTTCACGAAAAATCGGACGGTAGTAAATTTCGTCAATTATGCCCTCGAATTTTATAGATTCGCTCGCGGAGAACAGTTAGGTTGCAAGATGGCGGTAAGACACGTGGGATATTCAGTTTTGCGCTCGTACTAAAGAATTTTGGGCGAGCGAAGTTCTCTTGTTCGAGATCGTTGTTGGTGACTCTTTGAAAATTGAAGCATCACACGCAAGAAAAGTTTAAGTGACATTTTTTAAAGTGTAACTCGAACATATGTTTGAAATTGTTCTATTTACTGAATGATTTAAATTTCTATTTAACGATATGATGCAAATGTTGTTTAATCTTTCAACACAGACATTCGCAAGGTTTACCAGTATCTTTATATTAACCCTTTGCACCGAAATTATATACAGTCGAGAGGGGACTGTTAGTCACCTAATGATACTAATTTCAAAAATTTTCAAATTTGAAAGATTTCCTAAGATTCGTCTATATTAAACGTTATTTAGTTTAATTACGTGATATGCTAACATTTACATATATGACTATTTAACCTCGGGGACTGTTAGTCACCTAATGATACTAATTTCAAAAATTTTCAAATTCGAAATATTTCCTAAGATTCGCCTATATTAAACGTTATTTAGTTTAATTAAGTGATATACTAACATTTACATATATGACATTTGAAAATTTGTACATAATATTGTAATTATATTCCTATAATCGATAAATAAATATTATTATTATTGTAACACTACAATATCGTGACGGAAAAGGGTTTGGTTCAACAGTGAATATGTCGGGTTTTGTTCCAAAAAAAACAGCATTCGCGGGAAGCTTTGTTTTCCTGTTTTAACTTGGGGAAAAAAAGCAGCTGAAGCGCATCGTCTGCTTGAGCAGGCCTATGGCAAACATGCGCTATTGAAAACTACCTGTAAAGATTGGTTTAAACGCTTCAGAAATGACGATTTCGACACTAAGGACAAGGAGTGCACCGGAAGGCCGAAGACAGTTGGTGTTGATGATCTGCAAGCTTTATTGGACGAAGATGCCACGCAAACACAAGAAAAACTTGCAGAGGTATTAAATACGACTCAGCAAAGCATTTCTAGACGTTTGCATGCCACGGAAAAAATTCAAAAAGAAGGAAAGTGGGTGCCGAATGAATTGATTGAGAGACACATGGAAAATCGAAAAGTCACTTCCGAAATCTTGCTTTCGCGGTATGAAAGAAAAAGTTTCTTGCATCGAATTATTACTGGCGATGAGAAGTGGATACATTTCGAGAATCCCAAACGCAAATGATCATGGCTTTCGCCTGGTGAAGCATCAACATGAATGGCACGACCAAATCGCTTCGAAAAGAAGACAATGCTCTGCGTTTGGTGGGACCAGAATGGAATCATGTACTATGAGCTGCTGAAACCAAGCGAAACTGTCAACGGGGAACGCTACCGACAACAACTTACTAATTTGAGCCATGCATTGCTCGAAAAATGGCCAGAATGGGACACAAGACATAAGCGAGTGTTTTTGCAGCAAGACAACGCACCGCGTCACCGCACTTCAATCATCCAGAACACCATTGTGAGGGGTTACTTAAATTCTTTTACAAAATCGTCTTTCGTTCGTACAATACGGTTGCTATCTTACTAAAAACTCTCACCGCGTCAGCAAAGTGCATTCACAAGAATGCATTTCTGCAACACATGCTCATGTATACCTGACCTTATCCTAAAAACAATACAAAAGCCCACCGATAACAATAATCCATCAATAATTGGTAGAAAACAACTTTTGTCGTTACCCGCGCAAGATATGTTAATATGTTCTCTACACTATATAAATTTTTCATTCATCCTTTATGTGAGGGGTTACTTAACCCTTTTAGTACCGAACGACGATATATCGTTGCGTATGCCATGGCGCCTAACTATTTGCATCGCGACAGAGCTCTATCTCAAAATAAATTTATAAAACGTTATAAATGTTTAAATTTTTTCTTTTATTCCGCAATATGCTTGTTGAATTTTGTAAATATCATTCCTACTTTCGTTTTTATGAACTTTTTCCCATACCTTAGCAAATTCGTTAAATTTGCTCGGTACTAAAAGGGTTAAATTCTTTACAAAAAGGCCGTTCGTTCATAAAATACGTCTGCCATCTTACTAAACTGACTATGCCCTTTTTCTCATGCTTTTATGGGCGCATCCCCACTTTGCACTTTCCCGAAAAACAAACCCGCCGTTGGTGTGGGCCTGGAAAGTGTTAGCGGCCGTGACCGAGTCTCGCGCGTACTCGGTCCCAACCCTTATTGAGGACCTCTGGTTTATGGTGGCCCTAATGACCACCCTGGCCATCGTCACCCCTGATTATCTGGTTCCTCTTATGCCGCGTCCACATAGAAGAGAACAACAGTTCGCGAGCAGCTCGCGAGCAGCACACGAATTGCTCGCGTGCGGTTTGCGAGCTGTTCGCCAACGGAAAACGCAGCATATCCAGACTGGAGCTCGCGAACAGTTTCAAGCTTGTTCGCTCTGAATTCATGGGCAGTTCGCTATTAGCTTTTGCCACATACTGTGTTACAAACGCGTCCAGATACGCTTCAAGCTCGCGAACAGTTTCTTTGATGTATCGCTTCCCGAGCGAACACTGTTCGCTGCTCGCTGCTCGTTGTTCGCGAAAGTGTCCACACTGCTGGCGAGCTGTTCGTGAACAGCAGTGTGGACGCGGCATTACACCATCAAAGCATTGAAATGGGATTTACTACCGCACCCGTCGTACTCTCCAGACCTGGCGCCTTCAAATTATCACCTGTTCCGATCAATGGCACATGGCTTGGATGGGCTAAACTTGGCCAATGTCGAAGAAGTGCAAAATTGACTGGATGAATGGTTTCATTCAAAAGACAAGTCGTTCTATCGTTGGGATATTCATGTATTGCCGGAAAGATGGCAAAATTGAGTAGCTAGTCAGAGCCAATACTTTCAATGAACGATTTTTTGTGTTTATCTTGAAATCTTGCATTTTTCATAGACCAAAAAAAGCCGGAAACTTATGTGTACACCTAACACTATGCCGTCCGGCGACACCACAGTGGCGTTTCGCGCAAAGTATCGCTCGACGGCCGGCGACACCACAGTGGTGTTTCGCGTAAAGAAGTGGCCGGCGACAGCACATTAGTATCGTTTGCATTCCGTTGATGATCTGTGGGGTTTTGTTGCTAATTTACTTAAATGGAATAAGTTATATACGTCACCAGTTAGTATTCATTTCCGAAAGCAATAAACGAAAACGAAGAAGTTGCGTTGTATGTACCAAAAACAAGAAAAGAAAAACAACAAATTTGATATGCAAGTCGTGTGGAGTTGCATTACATGTTGGTGATTGTTTTGCTTCGTATCATTTAAAAGAGAAATACTAAATAAGTACCAAAGAAAATGTAAATAAAGAAATATATAAAACAAAGAAATTTTACATTTATTTACATATGTACATTTTTTGAATTGAATTTTGATTGAAAACTCGTGAGAACTACCGATGAGATTAGTAAAACTTGAAATTTATCATTTCCCAATCTCCCCAAAAACAGCCGGCGACAAGCGAAGTAACACGATCAGTTCTGCCGGCGTCAAGCGAAGAAATGGTTACAAACGGGCCGGACGGTAAAGTGCTAATATTTGCATCGCGAGAGAGCTTTGTCTCAAAATAAATTTATAAAACGTTATAAATGTTTCAAATTTTTCTTTCATTCCGTAATTGTGCTTTTTGTTGAATTTTGTAAATATCATTCTTACTTCCGTTTTTATGAGCTTTTTCCAAAATCTTAGCAAATTCGTTAAATTTGCTAGGTACTAAAAGCGTCTTATCTCTCTTAGCCTCGGCCAGGAACAGTGGAACAAATTAATGTCTCCATCGGGAAACGTTTTCTCTTCGTATTTATTATCATCCCGGTGTTCCCTCCGTTGCGTTGGTCGGAGAGGAGCGGGGTCGGAAAATGCCGCTAGAAAATGTGTATTGCGACCCAGTGTCGCGATGAGGATCCCGGCAACCGTTATCGCGTGATGCCGCCGCTTTTTCTTCGCGTTTCTGCGACACGTTTCAGGAATGCGCGGACGTTATCGATGCTGGATAGTGGTTCTTGATCCTGACTCCCTGACATACGGCGCGTTGGCATGCTAGCCCTCGGGAGATCCCCTCGAAAGTCCTTAGAACAACCGAACTCTATCCGATGAAATTGAGAAAAATTCTCCGTTTCCTTGATCGCTGTTTAATTTTCTCACGTTAGACGTTTTGTATTTTAAACGCTTAATGATCTTAATTTTTATGCTTTAAGACTAGATTTATGGACATTTTTTGTATATCTATTTCCAATATACATATACTAAGGAATAAGGTATATATAGAACAGAATTTGAAATTATAGAATTGAGAGGGAAATGGATTTTGGTATATTTGTATCACTCCATCGATAAAAGTTAGCAAAAATTGCTATGAATAATTGCAAATTTTGCTCATGAAGTTGGAAATCTGTGAAATTGACGGGTCCTGTAAACCTAGTGTAAAAGATAGGCAGGATAACCCTCAAAATACCAGCATGCAACTGTTTTAATCCTATTTAACACTAGATTTATGGACATTTCTTGTGCATCTGTATTTAATATACATATCCTAAGAAATAGAAATACTTCATACAGAATTTGAAATTCCAGAACTGAGAGGGAAATAGATTAGGGTATATTCGCATCAGTCCATTGATAAAAGTTAGCAAAGATTGTTCGAAGTAATAGTAATTATTTTTGCAAATTTTTCTCATGAAGTTGGAAACCTGTCAAATGGACGGGTCCTGTAAACCTAGTGTAAAAGATAGGCAGGATAACCCTCAAAACACCAGCATGCAACTATTTTCAGCCTATTTGACACTAGATTTATGGACATTTCTTGTGCATCTGTATTTAATATACATATCCTAAGAAATAGAAATACTTCATACAGAATTTGAAATTCCAGAGTTGACAGAGAAATAGATTTGGGTATATTTTGTATCACTCCATTGATAAAAGTTAGCAAAAATGACTAGGAATAATAGTAATTGTTTTTGTAAATTTTGCCCATGAAGTTTGAAATGTTTTTAAATAAACAATGTATATACTTTTGCTAGAAATGATGACTATAGCTATAGCTATAGCAGTCTCAGTATATCAGTATAGCAGTCTCAGTCGTAATATATCAGCATCTCAGTATATCAGTATAACACAATCCAGATCAACCTTGTACCGAACAACAAATAAACATACACTACACTGTATATATTTGGAAATATTTTGACAGACATCGAGAAAACGTTAGATCTCCATAAATCAGTTTTCAGGAATGAAACGTAGTGGAATGGGGGGGGAGGGGATGAAGGCAGAACGGTTGTTCGATAAAACATGGCCGATTCTTCGCGTCCTCGACTAACTGTATTTTAATTGTATCAAAAGACGCGCGGCGAGGCCGATCATCGTTTGTATCGGTGCGAGTTAATTAAAATTTATTGCCTCATCGGGCACGCGCGCCAGCTTGCCCGTTTGTTAGGTTTAATGGAAATCTTGGCAGCGGCTGTACGGAGTGGGGGGTACCCAGTCTGGGCAATTACGGAGAGAAATAAGCGGAGCCTTTTAATTTGATCGTAACCCCTGTCGAACTTCTCAGCGACGATAAAAAAGGAAGATAAAGATGTAAATAATAAAGAAACGGGAAAAAGGGACGGAAAGAAGATAAAAAGAAGAGGGAGAGAGAGAAACGATTCGTTCTTTGGATCGATCGCCGGTTTGCTCTTCCGCTTCTGGCGTCTCCCTGTCCTTCGAAAGCAATTAAACGCAAGTGCGTTTCAGTGAAGGGGCCATGTACGGGAACGGGAATTCTGTTGGCGACGATAATTAAGAAGAGGGGGTCGTCCCTGCGAGTGGCTCAGCGATAATTCCTTGAAATGAAAATTTTCTTCTACCTTGTGTTACTTAATCGTTTGCGTACCAGAGGGTTTTTAGCCCCTTGCACTATTTTGAAAGTTTGGCGAGTACTTATCAGAACATGTATAAACACATTACTCAACTTTTGTTAACCAGTTAAGTGTGGCGACCTCTTTACAAAGCACCCCCCAATGTGTGTCGCGATAATCAGGCGATGACGGATATAGTTATAAATCCAACTCAAATTATTTATAATTTTCATTCGTTTTCTTATTTCGTGTTGACCTCTAAACATTTTAAACATATTAAACTGTACGGATATAATTTAGTTTTCGCCAAAATTACAATTTAAATATCAAATTGTAACAAAATTTTACGCATGACGGATATAGTCGTCATGACACAAAATTTTGCCATATCTCCATGACGAATATAGTCGTCAAACCAACTTAACTGGTTAATGAGTATTACCATCTTCTTATCGAGGTCGGAAACTTTTCAGACAGCCCTCGTAGTGTTAACCCCTTGCACTATTTTGACGAGTCTGACTCGTGATGAAACTTTTAGGCCAAACATGGATGTCACGAGTCGGGCTCGTTGTTCAGTTCCAGACCAAACATGAATATCACGAGCTTGACTCGTACTCGATATTTCAGGCCGAACATGAATATCAGGAGTCTGACTCGTGGTCTTAATTTCGGGCAAAATTGATATTTAATTGTTTATTTATATTGTGTCTTTCAGTTTTAGGTTTGATATTAGTGAGATAATCAGAAAACTTATTTGAGTTCAAATACTACTACCGCGGATTTGCTTTTACATATTTTTCTTTCGTTATTAATTAATTATATTATTATTAATTATTCAGAATTTGTTTTAATCTTATGTGATAATTAAAGTATATATAAAAGTTTTTGATTCAAATTCATTTGAATTTCACAAGAGTTCCATCGCGTGGATAAGATGGGTCTCAAGTTTCGGCACGCGTGCTCCATCGTTCGTCCCTCACCGCGACAATTGAGGCAGCCGCGTTTGGCCTAACTTTTTCCGAGGTTCCGAATAGTGCAAGGGGTTAAAGAACACGGTCGAAAAACGCCAAGAAGCGCGATCGCGCTCCTTTGATTATGTGTCCAAATATTTGTTCTTTAACACGTTGAATGCCACGCCAGATTGCAGTAATGTGTGTAGGAATGCGATCGAGCGGATGCGAGTTTGGGAAAGTCTGAAGAGTACTTGAGTTGGGCGATTGTCGTGCGAACGCAGAATGTTTGGGCTCGAATGTTTCTAAGGAGTGAAAGATGAGAACTTTGGAAAACAGCGTGATTGAGAAATTCTGGGTGGTCGTGACCGAATGCATTGAGTGAGAAAGGTTGACAATTAGAATGAAAGGAAACGAGTGTTTGGAAGAATATATGACGGGGAAAATGCGAGCGCGAGGCAGAAAGTATTGGACGGTGAAGACAGAAAGGTTTGGTTGTGAACGTAGAAAGAGTGTTAAAGTTGCTAAGTTGTAAAGTTGTTTAAGTTGTTTTGTTAAATTGTTTTAAATATATTGTTATTAAGTTTTAATCGCTTCACTTTTATTTTTCACACCTGAATTCCATCTTCCGTTCTACATTTTATAGAACATTTCCTATATGTGTTAAGAATCGCGTTAACCCTTTGACGTACTTTGACGAATCTCACTCGCCATGACAAAATTGGACCAAACATGAGTGTCACGAGTCAGACTCGTGGAATCAAATGCGAGTCAAACGTGAAAATCGCGAGTTCGGCACGTAGAATAAAAATTGGGTCAAATATACTAAAAATTGTTTGATGGGAGAGGTAACGATTGAAATATTTGATTTTTTTCTATTGGGTGGGCCTGGACCTCATCGAGTTAAATGGTATGGCAAGGGGTTAAGCAAGATTTTCTAAATTTTAGGCGAGAGCAAAGTGAAAGTGCAAAATCGAGAGCTGATTAAAACTGTTTACCTTGAAATAATATTAGGTATGCAAATTAATTCAGTGCCTTTGCATTAACGCTTTGTAATTTCTATTCAAATTAAAATCCTGTTCCCGCCTTTTACGCTGTAACGTATAAAACGTGCGAAAAGTGGTTTCAAAGATTTCGAAACGGAGATTTTAATCTATCGGACAAGCCACGTCGAAAGGTACAAGAGTTTAAAAAACTTTTGAAAAATGTTTGAGAAAAACTCAACAAAAACTAGTGCTGCTGTAACATATTGGGTGTTACCCATAAATGCATATCGCAACGTTTACATCAGTTAGGAAAGATTCAAAAGTTAAGAAGATGGATTTCGCATGACAAAGGGCATCGAATTAATTCGCACACTTAATACACTATTATTTTAACACTAGATTTACGGGACCGGTCAATTTGACGGATTTCAGATTTTACGAGCAAAATGTGCAAAAACAATTATTATTATTCTTAGTAATTTTTGTTGACTTTTATCAATGGAGCGATACAAATATACCCTAATCTATTTCCCTTTCAGCTGTGCAATTTAAAATTTTGTACGATTTATACTTATTTCTTAATATATGTATATTACAAATAGATATACAATAAACCTTCGTAAATCTAGTGTTAGATGCTCTAAACTAAACTTCTTAGGTATCTATAATATTTAGGAACTTATTAACCAGTTAACTGTGATTGACGAGTATACTCGTCATGGAGAAGTGGCACGATTTTGTGTGTTGACGAGTATACTCGTCATGCGTATAAAATAGTGACCATTGGCTATTTAAATTGTAATTTTTGAGAAAAACAAAACATATTCTCAAATTTCAAGATGTTTAGAATATTTTGAGGCTAGGCCGGAATAAAACAAACGAATAGAAAATATAAATAATTTGAGACAAACTCATGCGCCCCCGCATGCACCGGCTGAAACAGCTTATTAGTTCACGTAACGAATTTATTATGTGCGATGATAACGTTTTTTAGATGTTAGCGTAGAAAGGACAAACGCAAAAGTGGGGAAGCTAACTTATTATAAGATTCCTTCAGGGACGGTCCGCTACAGGACAACAGGAATTTAAATTCTTATCTTTATATGTATTTAATTTTTCTTGTGTATTTCGTTTAATATGTATGTAATATATGTTTGTGTTAACCAAATGAGTAGATATTAGTAATGAAATTGTCAATTTTATATAATAAACCCATCTTTTTGATGCAATATTTTTAGAGCGACACTTACTCTATGATTGACGAGTATACTCGTCATCGCTCAAGTTTCACGATACATATAAGTGCGCGCTTTAAAAAGGGGGCGCCACAGTTAACTGGTTAAGTATTTAGTGAAAAAATAAAAATGTATTTGTAAAAAGTTGAATGAACTTACTGGATAAGCTAGTATTTATGGTTGGGTCAAAATGGACCTGACTTCGTCCATCGAGGGTCAAGTAAACATTCGTTACACTACGCCTGTCCATAATAATATTCTCGCTCTGTCAAGGATGAAATGGGCATTACACCGGCTATTTTTTCCCGAGGCTGTTACAAATATATTCAATTCGTTATCGAAATGAACCGTTGTCTGTTTGAACCAGCAACCCACTTATTACGATCGAGTGCAGGAAGTGCCTCGATTTGGTCACGTTCAATGGTACAGCTCCCGCTTCATCGTAAAACAAAGGAACAAACAAGTAAAAGAAATATAAGTGCAGTCGAATCCTGACAACTTGAACCTCGAGAGAACAGTTAAAATCTTCGAGTTATAAAGGTTTTCGACTTATCAAAAATTTTAAGTAATAGAGGTTTGATATAGGACAATTGAATTTACAGAGGCTTTGCGTGAAGATTAATAATTTTCTGATTGTAATGGTTTATAGAAGAGAAAATTCAATAAATTATTTATCGTATACATATAACAAATAAAATTAACAAATTATAACTATCAGATTAGTACTCATTACTGTTGGAAAAATCTATGATTTTTCTCTGGATGCAAATTTGGTATTCCTTCTTCTCTTAAGGTTCAGATTATCGAATAAAGCACTTCTTTGCTTAATTTTATCCTCATTTTTTTCTTTAAACAATCAAAAACTATAATTTATAATTATGCATAGCTGTAATTTCAAGTTACAGAAGTTTTATAGAACTAGAAGTTTTTAGAACTTATATAGGTTTGGCCATTCTAAATTCAAATTACAGCGATGATAAAGATTTATATAAATATGTGGCAAATTATTCGAATTAAAGTAAGTTTTCTGTTGACTTGTAAAGATTTTCACAGTAGATCAAAAGAGTACGAACAAAATTCTCGGTTTTTAAGTTAAAGAGGTTCGACTTACAGTATTCAACTGCAATCAACCTTCAAAGATAACAAAATTCGATTTTCAACCCTTTGAACCCTTCGATAAAAGACACGACTGTTATCAAACTTCGGTTGAAAAAGGAATATCGTTTAAGAGAATGGAAAGAGGTAAAAGAGGTCAAGAAGATTTGACCGATATTGGACACAATTACCGGAGATGAATCAAGCGTTGCGTGAATAAATTCAATTCACCGACAAGTCGGTGTCTCTGTGGTCGGCCCTGGGCCAAGTGACCCACTTCCGTCGAGGAAGAAGGCGAAGAAAAAGCTGGACCTCAGGGTAAACGCAAATGTAACGAACAGGAACGTGATCGCGAGGCGAGAAAGAATAATGGTGTCTTGAATACAATTATCAATATTATCTGTTAACGGGTTAACACTTAGCCGATCGAATGGGGAGATCTACCATTTTTTCCTTGACCAAGCAGTGCCATTGATTCTATTTGCTTTTGCTATTAGTTATTCTTGAACTAGTACTGTTCATAAATTTTCCAAAATACAATTTTTAATAAATTCAACATCAGCTTAGGACCAACTAATAATAAAAGTAAATAGACTCAATGGCACTGCTTTGTCAAGGAAAATGTGGGAGATTTTTGCATTCGGTCGGGTAAGTGTTAACACTAGCTTGCTGGATGTTGGATATATACAGTGGCTCCAAAAAGTATTCGTACACCGTATTATAAGGAAATTCATCTACTTCTGAAATTCTGGTTTCAATGAAACCTTATTTGTGTACAGAACATAGTGTGTCCTGCGTAGAGCAATTTTTTTGACGACAAAATATCTTTTAAGGGGGCTGATATCTAATTTCAAAGTTTCAGCGATTTTTCACGCTTTGAATATAAGCTTTCCTGTATTCTTTTTTTTATGACAGGGCGATAGAGTATTAAAAATTAAACATTTTCTGTTTGAAAGGTTTTGCTTCATCAAGTACCATTACAAAGTTATCTTTAAAAAATTAGAGAAAAATCAGATTTCAACGCAGGTTTCAACCCTTTAAAATGGCATTTAGATAAAAAGAAGAGATTACTTCAAACGTATACTATTACGATCTAGACACCCACAAAGTTTTATCAAATACTTTTATCAGACTCACAATTTCAGGGTTAAACGAATTTTTTTGTGACATAGTGTACGAATATTTTTTGGAGCCACTGTACCTATTTTTCCTGAAACCAGTCAATTTGACTCAAACATAAAAATTGAAGTTTAAAAAAAAAATAAAACTTTAATTTTAAGAAAGTTTGTTGAAAACAATTTTTACATATGTATGCTGTTTTTAAAATACATTTTCCGCAGATTTTTCTATTACATTTAGCACAAACGGCCTCGCTTCTATTCCTTTCACATGATACTTGAACTTGACAAAATCACAAGCGAGTCAAATTGACTCACTTCGGCAATTTAGCGTTAAATTTCCGCGTTCTGCCATGAGAATTCCTCTTTGGGCAATCGTAAAACTTTTGGCTTTCGTTCGTGTCAATTAGGGACACAGGCACGCCACGAAAATTCGAAACGACGAGGCGAAACGAAACGATGCCTCGTACCAGTTTACTGTTGATGTTCCTCCCGGTCTTGCTTTCGACGATCAAGGTCACGGTTAATGGGAATCAGGAATATTCAATAACGAAGTTATGGGAACGTTTAGTTCAACTGCAGCTTTGAAGTTTCTCAGGGAACGGATATTGAACTCCATCGACCCTGATGCACCCAGTAAATTCTGTTACTTGTAGTTAACACGATTTTGATACTAACTAGTAGAACTTCTCCTATTCGAACACCCGTTATCTGAATGTTGTACCCAGATAATCTATTATTAATAATATTATTCTAACAGAGTGTTGTCTGATAATATTTTTTTACTTCGAAAAATTACGAAATTTAACAGTAAAAACATATAGGATACAAATATTCAAACAAACTGTGTAACCTTCTTAATAAGCATTCACAGTAGCGGACAAAAGTTTAAAATGAAAGGATAATGGTTTGCAAATATTGTCTCTATATCCATTTTTAACATTATTATGGTAGAAAATTATTTATTCATTAGCATAGAACAGGAATTTTGTTTATCGTGTTATTTCTCATAAATTAATTTATTTTCATTGACTCTTTGGTCTTAAATTTTTGTTCGCCACTGTAAATAATTAAAGTTTAATATAAGAAAAAGTAACTTTTCTATTATTTGAAAATTCTTTTATTTGTTTGTATTTTTTGTTCAGGACTTTAAACGAAAGTAACAAATGAAACATCATTTTCTTATGTATCTTTATGTACAGTGGCTCTAAAAAGTATTCATACATTATGTCACAAATAAATTCGTTTAACCCTGAAATTCTGAGTCTGATAGAAGTATTTGATAAAATGTTGTGGGTATGTAAATAGTAATAGTGTACATATAAATTAATCTCAATTCATCTAAATGCCATTTTAAAGGGGTGAAACCAGGGTTGAAGTTTCTAAATTTTTCCTAATTTTTTAAAGATAACTCTGTAATGATACTCGATGAAGAAAAACCTTTCAAATAGAAAATGTTTAATTTTTAATACTCTATCACCCAGTCATAAAAAAAGAACAGAGAAAAGCTTGTAATCAAAGCGTGAAAAATCGCTGAAACTTTGAAATTCGATATCAGCCCCCTTAAAAAATATTTTGTCGTCAAAAAAATTGCTCCACGCAGGATACAGTATGCTCTGTACACACATAAAGTTTTATTGAAATCAGAATTTCAGAGGTAGATGAATTTCCTTATAATATGGTGTACGAATACTTTTTGGAGCCACTGTATGTACAATGGACAGGATGCGGAAAAAGTTTTGTCCCTTTTCATATCCTTAGTAAGCTGCTTTGAGAATAGTTAAGAACATTTAAACGGAATATACTATATATTAGGATAGACTAGTATATTGATCAGTTGTATAAAAGATAGTGCTTTTAATAGAGAAAGAAGAGGGACACATACTAAATTGCTAGCTAGGGTATAATACATCTTATAAATTTTCAAACCATTCGCATCACAAACTAAATAGAAAGCACCACCATGAAATGCCTGCATGGGAATCAGGAGTGTATCCAGAAACCTCGTTTAAAATGTAAAAATACAGCAGCTACGAATGGTATTTATACAGCACAATTTTTATTATCACAGATATCTGTGAATTAACAAAAAAAACGTGTATTAACTTCTTATCATTTGATATTTGGTGTTATAAGAAACAGATAAATATTAAATTTAATTAAAAATATGAGTATTAAAAAGTAGGGGTCACTGTACAATTTTAAATCTTCTTCACACGATTTAAAATTTGTTTGCAATTTATAATATAATATTTCTCTCTAACACTACAGTCTAAATAAATTTATTTATTTTAAATTAACGAAAAAAACGTGTCTTAACTTCTTATCATTTGATATTTGGTGTTATAAGAAACAGATAGGTATTGAATGTAATTAAAAATATGAGTATTAGAAAGTAGGGGTCATTGTA
Source organism: Tetrapedia diversipes (assembly GCA_033822845.1). Taxonomy (NCBI): domain Eukaryota; kingdom Metazoa; phylum Arthropoda; class Insecta; order Hymenoptera; family Apidae; genus Tetrapedia; species Tetrapedia diversipes. Next base: position 10,697 of record JAOPTO010002038.1, on the reverse strand, counting down.
CAATTTTAAATCTTCTTCACACGATTTAAAATTTGTTTGCAATTTATAATATAATATTTCTCTCTAACACTACAGTCTAAATAAATTTATTTATTTTAAATTAACGAAGGAAACGCGTATTAACTTCTTATCATTTGATATTTGGTGTTATAAGAAACAGATAGATATTGAATCTAATTAAAAATATGAGTATTAAAAAGTAGGGGTCATTGTACAATTTTAAATCTTCTTCACACGATTTAAAATTTGTTTGCAATTTATAATATAATATTTCTCTCTGACATTACAGTTTAAATAAATTTATTTATTTTAATTTAACGAAGAAAACGTGTGTTAACTTCTTATCATTTGATATTTGGTGTTATAAGAAACAGATAGATATTGAATCTAATTAAAAATATGAGTATTAAAAAGTAGGGGTCATTGTACAATTTTAAATCTTCTTCACACGATTTAAAATTTGTTTGCAATTTATAATATAATATTTCTCTCTGACATTACAGTCTAAATAAATTTACACTAACGAATGCGAGACAACATATTAACTGTATACCTAACAAATTCATAAAATTAATACCTTTAAATTTCATCACTCTTGGAGGAGGGTATGATCGCTTCCATTGCTCCCCTGTGGATCCACCAGTGATGAAAAATTGAACGATCAAAACCCTGTTCTAAGACCCACATTCCTCGACAGTTTATCCAACACGTCTCCCTCTGACTCTCCAAATCTTGTATCATCGACGAAGGAGCCCACACGTGCAATTAGCGGGCCCTTGCCCCAAAGAGGGCCGGGCCTAATTAAAATTTCACCTAACACGCAGCGATACAAGACAACAAGCTCGCAGAACGGGCCACTCGCTACATTTTTCACAACGAAAATACCTCGGGACCACCCCGTTAGCCACGAACATAGCCCATCCAACTCGAACACGCGTGTTGTCGTCGATGCAACAACAACGGACGGTGCATCCTTCTCCTCTTCCTTCTTTCTCCCGTTCGATTCCTTTCTTTTTTCATCCCCACACCACACTCTTATAACGAGCCGCAATTAACGAGGCCAGGCTGGGGCCAGCAATTTCGAGTATTCGTGTAACGTCGATGGCCCAGACGAGGGATCGAGGAGAGCACGGTTCCTAAGTCGTCCCAGCATGGCGAATTCCGGTTCGGCTAATCGGGCCGGCTGCATGCATCCCCGGGCCTGACGCATTCGAAATGAGCTCGGTCCCCTGCAGAGGGTCCCCTCTATGTATTTTAAGCGTATGCAAAGCCCAGATTGCCTCCGCAATTTATGCTCTAATATTATGGCCGGATTTCGCGTGATAGAATTACCGTCGCGACGGTATCGCGAGCTGCGGTGGGCGCAGCAGCTTGGACGGGCGAAAATTAAGTTCGACGGGTGGAGATTGATCTTGGAGCGAGTATGCGGCGTTTCGGGGCCTTCTGATGGAGGATTGATTTTTGGAGGATGATCATAGGGACAGGCTGGGAGCGTATCATTGTTCGGGTCAATGGGGTACGGTGAAATTCTCTTAACACTTCACCGATCGAGAGCCTATTAACATTTATTAGGTGTACAAGTTAATTTTTGTGTTTCATATTTCGATAGCTGACTATAAAAGTTTAGCTTATAAAGGTAAACTTCGACTTGCAGAACTTTGGCAATACTAAATTTTGGTTAGGCAGGTTAAAAGGTGTATCTACATCGAGTTATAATAAATAACTCAAGTAAAAGAATCTATTATATAAATATAATCAAATGAATAATTAAATGTAAATAATTGGAGTTAATCCTATGTGCTTAAAAGATGGCACTCCGTCTTCAAAAATTTACGAGCGCAAAGCATTGAAATTAAATATTAGGTGTACAAGTTAATTTTAGTGTTTCATCTTTCGATAGCTGACTATAAAAGTTTAGCTTATAAAGGTAAACTTCGACTTGCAGAACTTTGGCTATACTAAATTTTAGTTAGGCAGGTTAAAAGGTGTATCTACATCGAGTTATAATAAATAACTCAAGTAAAAGAATCTATTATATAAATATAATCAAATGAATAATTCAATGTAAATAATTGGAGTTAATCCTATGCGCTCAAAAGATGGCACTCCATCTTCAAAAATTTACGTGTGTAAAGCATTGAAATTAAATATTTGGTGTACAAGTTAATTTTATTGTTTCATCTTTCGATAGCTGACGATAAAAGTTTAGCTTATAAAGGTAAACTTCGACTTGCAGGACATTGGCTATACTAAATTTTAGTTAGGAAGGTTAAAAAGTGTATCTACATCGAGTTATAATAAATAACTCAAGTAAAAGAATCTATTATATAAATATAATGAAATGAATAATTAAATGTAAATAATTGGAGTTAATCCTATGCGCTTAAAAGATGGCACTCCATCTTCAAAAATTTACGAGCGCAAAGCATTGAAATTAAATATTAGGTGTACAAGTTAATTTTAGTCTTTCAGCTTTCGATAGCTGACGATAAAAGTTTAGCTTATAAAGGTAAACTTCGACTTGCAGAACTTTGGCTATACTAAATTTTAGTTAGGAAGGTTAAAAAGTGTATCTACATCGAGTTATAATAAATAACTCAAGTAAAAGAATCTATTATATAAATACAATCAAATGAATAATTCAATGTAAATAATTGGAGTTAATCCTATGCGCTCAAGAGACGACACTCCATCTTCAAAAATTTACGAACCTAAAATATTGAAATTAAATAATACCAGAACTTATTTGTATCAGAATTTATATAATTTAGATAAACAGTACCAAAACTTTAAACATAACATATTTGTGTTCGAAAATTTGTGAAAGCGGTGTTATTCGACTACCGAGAGTCGCCTTTCGAGTGCGAAGGATTAAAATAAATTTCATTTCGATTTATAGAGATATTTGAAACTGTGACTGATAAAGCAAATTCCCCAAGGAATATAGCCATTCAATAGTATCTTAAATAATGGGAAAAATGTTTCTGGTACATTAGTTCCTACATTAACGACTTTGAAAATGATGACTTTGATTTTTAAGAATGTAATCAACAAGGACTTTTAATTACGTTGTTACTATTATTAATAATTATTAATTGCACACTTCTATTATTTTGTATTGTATTAAAATCGTATCTAGTAACTAGGATAGACGATTATCGTAACCTAATTAGGTTAAACCGAGAAGTATGATAAAGAAAAGATGTAAGTCGTTATATACAATGGCTATTTGCACATTGTTACGTTTATTTTGATGTTTACGTACAAACTAATTATATTCAAATTACTTAAATTATTTGAAACTGTTTTATTATCATAAAGTATCCTTTCAACCTCGTATACTCGTTTACCATATTAATATATGAATATAAAGTAGATATTTTACTAATAACCTTACAATCTTATTATTGTACGCATACGATTATGGTTATGAAGAATATTCTCGTATTTTAGATTTTCTTTATTTTTGAACAAAACCATAACCCGGATTAAGTTATAAATGCTTACGAGGAGTAATATACCATTTGCAGTTATTTATATAGTCCCATCACCTTCGGTGCAAACTGCATAATTTACAGGTTCCTCTTCCGTCCATTCGACGAAAAAAGAAAGAATCTACCGGTTTATCGAGGCGTGTCACGTAATTCTCACTTCAACTTTATAGGAAGACTTCTCTACTTCGACGAACGCAGCTCGACTTCTGCATCGATAACTTCGCTGACAAAATACAGATTAACACCAGAATTACCGACAGTTAAAGTGTACTCATTTGCATGGAACAGATCAAATTGAGAATTACATGAAAAAATACCGAATACATAGAAAACAAATTCGTATTTATACCTTCTTCTGCAGAAAATTATATTTTAATTTAATGACCTCACAGACATAACGATAACGATTTTTATGAGAAATGAAGCTACGAATTCGAATAAAAATTTTTTACTTTCGTAACAAGTAGATTCGCCATTTGAAATTTCAAAATTTTTATTATATTTTAATTTAATGACCTCACAGACATAACGATAACGATTTTTATGAGAAATGAAGCTACGAATTCGAATAAAAATTTTTTACTTTCGTAACAAGTAGATTCGCCATTTGAAATTTCAAAATTTTTATTATATTTTAATTTAATGACCTCACAGACATAACGATAACGATTTTTATGAGAAATGAAGCTACGAATTCGAATAAAAATTTTTTACTTTCATGACAAGTAGATTCGCCATTTAAAATATCAAAATTTTAATCACATCTTAATTTAATGATTTCAGAGGCATAACAATATCGATTTTTATGAGAAATGAAGCTATGAATTCGAATAACAATTTTTTACTTTCGTGACAACTAGATCCTCTATTTAAAATTTCAAAATTTTAAGTAGATTTCAATTTAATAACCAAATAGATATAACGATATTGATATTTATGAGAAATGAAGCTATGAATTTGGGTCAGTTTTTCGATAATAAGAGGCACAACTGTGCAGCGCGGCGTCGACCGGAGCGCAACGAAAAGAAGAAAGCGATTGTTGAGCAGGGAGGAGAAATTCCTTTTTCAAGTTCCGTCTGGTATCCGCTGTCCGCCTGGAAACAATGGAATCAACGACGGCCACAATGTAAGCGACGCAAGTGTACCGTGAAAAGAAAATGCATCCCGGCCGCGTGTCTCGGTCTCCTCGAGCTTTACAACGTGTTTTTCTATTAACCGAGAGAAACGATACGGAATTGGGGAAATATGGATGACGTGAAATCGTAGTGTAATCCAGTGCTCGTATAATCGTTTATAGTCCGTCGAACGAGACGAGAAAGTATTAGGGGGACCGGAAAGTAATATCGTTTTCTTAACAAGAACGATAAGTATTGGAGATTATGGATTGAAAGGAATAAAATAACGATAACTGTTCACTTAACCCTTTGACTGCTGAATACTCTGAGCCGAAACGCTTCGCGTCAACGGCGTGCAGCCGGCAATAGCTATCGCTGGGGACTGAATACTTTTTCAAGCAATCTGAAACTGTTCGGCGGTGTATTAAATTTTAATATAATACAAAATCGAATTACTGTTACTTTATCCAATCCAAAATTAATATTTTTTAATTTTTTAAGTACTTTTCATCTTCAATGTATTGTTGGATTCCTATCGTTCCTTCCTATCAACTATCCTATCGCAACAGTCATCCGTCCAATAGTCATCCTATTCCAAACATTGTACTGCTTGAACCCTCACTTTCTACTGACTCATCCACGTCCTTTGGCCGCTAACTCATCCGTACCCCTTGAACTCCAAATTTTCCTCATCCTATCTCATCCCTACCACTCTACTTTTCCTAACATTTAAAGGTACCAGATTCCAGATCACCAGCACTTAGAGTTCAGTCCACGACAGTCCCCGCTCGACCTCACTCTTAAGAATAAACTTTTTAAATAAACCTCGTGTTACGGTATTTCTTCTCACCGGGAATACAACAGTATATTGTTTATCCATCAAGGGTAAAGTTTTGAAACGCCATAATTTGATAATTATAATGTATTTATTAGCATATTGAACACTTCGTGTATATCTTCGGACGGTCAAGGAAAACTAATAAAACATACGCATCGGCCGACAATAACATTTGTTTGGGAACAGATGAAACGAATTTAAGATATAGCGAAAATTGACGAAATAAACGAGATTTCGGTTTTTCTTGTTGATAAGCAACAAGGTATGTTGTTTCTGAGTGTTACACGGATATGATAAAATAATTTCTTGAGAAATTCAGTAAGACAGCAGTAAATGATCAAAGCCGTCGCCGAGCGCACATGTGCGCCCATAGTCTATATCGACGGCTTGTGCTGGGCGCAAATGTGCGCCCATAGGCCACAGCGATAGTTTTCGCTGGGCGCATATATGCGTCCATAGCAGTCAAAGGGTTAAGAATTTACTAAACTTTATTTCTAAGGGAAGGTATTTTTGTATTTATCAGGTAATTTGTATGAATTGTTTTCTTATATTCATCAATCAGTACCCCACGATCGTAAAATTACACTTACGTCCCATGAAATAAGCATAACTTCCATATATTAATTTTAAATGTCATTTAACACTAGAACTGCCAGAGCAGTCAAAATGACCAATTGATGATTATTCATAACAATTACATATATGTTCACTATGGTAAAGTTTCTAAAATTTACTATGATTTTCTGCAGAAGGTATAAATAAAAATTCGTTTTTTATGTATTCGGTATTTTTCTCCTTGCAAATAAGTACACTTTAATTGTCGATAGCTCTAGTGTTAATTTTGCTAGTATTGGAGATTATGGATTGAAAGGAATAAAATAATGATAACTGTTCACTTAAGATTTTACTAGACTTTATTTCTAAGGGAAGGTATATCGCTTTCTGAACCTGATCTCTACACAGCGAGAGGCAAGACTCGAATGAATAGAAAAAAGGCTAAAGGACACAGTTCGTTAGGGTCCTCTAATTGTTACGCACAGCGCGGTAAGGAAAACCACTTGACTCGTTCCTGGAACCTCCTCAGCCGATAGCTCGACTTTACATAAATATTTCTTCGAGGCGATTGATTTTTGTTTATTCGTTAGGATACGAATTTCCAACAATAAGAATACAAGGATGATGCTGGGTTTGAAATCAGCTCGTCGATGAAGCTCGAGTTATCAAAATCGTAAATTTTTCTTACAAAGCTCTTCCATGCGACTTTTAATTACGTTTACCCTCATGCATTCCTTATTTCTGCTTAACGATTTAAGTGCCATTGTTGAGATTGATGCTGGTGTTTGATGAAACTAGTACCGATGGTGTGTGTTTCGTTTTTGTGAGAACTAAAGCAGTGATGTAACGGGGATCATGTCGAATTTTTACTTTAAACGTCCTTGAGTTACACTTACAGTAGTAGACGAAAGTTTGAGACAAGAAGACAATGTAAAGCATAGTTTTATGGTCTGCGGATATTATCTGTATATTCATTTTTATTGTTGTTATCATCATTATCGTGGTCATGTTTTTGTGATTAATCATTATTTATTCATTAGCATAGAATACAAATCTTGTTTATCGTACTATTTCTCGTAAATTAATTAATTTATTCTTGTTAACTCGTCGATCTTAACCGTTTGAGTGCCACGGTCTTTTCTTATTTCCCGATCGAAAATTGCCGAGCGATGTGATAGCGCTTGTCATATTCCGTGTCCAAAAATGCCAAAGAGCGCGATTTCGCTGTTTTTAGCTTGCATACAATAAATATTTCCTACAGTTCAGTTTTTATCCGACATTCTCCTGAGAATAAAATTACTCCAATTTCATCTGTTTTTGCCTAAGACTGAAGGGTAACCGTAAAGTCGCGCATCGAAAGAAACCAAGTCTGCTGTGATTATGATAGAACAGAAATAGAACAAGAAAGTGCTTGGCACTCAAACAGTTAACACGTTGAATGCCACGCCAGTTTTACAGGGTTTGCCCGTGGCGCTACGATGAATTTTCTATTATACGTTACGTATACTGTTGAAATATTACCTACAACAAATAAGTTGCAAATTTTCAGGCTCTAGTTTGTTTATTAGTCAGACTCAGAGGTTAACACGTTGAACGCCATGCCAGTTTTACAGGGTTTGTCCGTGGCGCCACGATGAATTTTCTATTATACGACACATACACTGTTGAAATATTACTTACAACAAATAAGTGTAACTACTTTTAGATATTTTTTACTGTATTAATTTCTCCACACCATTGCATTAACGATAGTAATAATGAAAAATTGATAAGTATTGACATTTTTCCAAATTATGTATTTCTATCAATTTGAGCGCGCCGGTCACCGGTGACCCCCATGGTGCCACTGCCAAGTTGAGTGCCGGTCACCGGTGACCCCCGTGGCATTCAACGTGTTAAATTCAAACACATAAATTCTTAACGAATTTTTATTTTTAATCAATGATGTAATCACCCTCATTATTAACAACCTTTTGCCATCTAGTGTGCAAATTTTTAATACCGGATTGATAAAAATCAATTAGTTTTAACACTAGATTTACGGACGTTTTTTGTATATCTTGTTTGTAATATACATATAATTAAGAAATAGGTATACATCATACAGAATTATAAATTGCCGAGTTAAGAGGGAAATAAATTAGAGTGTGTTTGTATCACTCTGTCAATAAAAGTCAACAAAAATTGCTAAGAATAATAATAATTATCTTTGCAACTCTTGCTCGTGAAACCTGAAATCCGTCAAATTGACGGATCCCGTAAACCTAGTGTTAAGCAAAATATCTAGAAATGGAATGACAGAAACGACACATTACTTTTCAGTCCCACTAATAGATACAGTGACTCATAAAATTGATCGAACTCTGAAGCTACATTTTCTGTTGTAATAAATGCACTCACTTATGCTAATAATACTATTATATTTATTATAATATGTTTGGGTATAGTATATATAAATCGCTTAATTGCTATACAAAGAGGTCGGGTAATTTCCATCGTCAGGGATTAAATCGATAAGAGTGATTCCTGTTCGTAACAACTTCTTTCCAAGTGTTGACATTAAATACACATACTTGCTGCACCATGTATTTCTATGTCCCTTTACAGCAAAGAGGAAACGATCGCGTTGAACGGAGAACGTAAACCGGTCGGCATCGAGAATTACAGTACCAGTCAAAAGTTTAGAATCACTTTCAAAATTGCAGTCATATCAGATCTTTTGCGACAATATATTGTTCGTTTAAAATTAATATTGCTAATTTTAACAACAGTTTCCTTCATTGTAGTATACATTTCAAAAAAGATCCTTCTCAGATGCTACCATTCTAAATTTCTTTTTTTCTAAATTCGAATGTTTCTTGAAATCTCTTGGTGATTCTAAACTTTTGATCTATAGCAGGTCGGCAATCTATGAGTGACCCATTTGATAATTTCAAGTGACCCACTTTAGTTCCGAAAATAAAGTATAATATATATAACTAAATTATAAAACATAAATTATTTTCTTAATAAAATATAGCATATTATTTACTAAAAGACTGTTTTAATATGAAAAATTTTCTGACCCAAACGTCTCTTTAATACTCGCATTATGGTTGACGTTGACCCACGGCCGAAAAAGGTTGCTGACCCCTGGTCTATAGTGTTGCATAGTTATCCTAAGAGTTAGGACAGTCGTTTGCATACTGACCATTTATTGCCACCACTGTACTAAGTCGTAGGATCGGTAAACGGAAGTGGTCTCGGGATTTTTTCTCGATTTCCCTCGGTTTTCTTATTTTACAGTTCTTATGTCCCTTTTCGGCAGTAGCCAAAAAACGCGAACACCCGAAGGTAGTTATCAACTAGCCGCTTTGAAGCACACTTTTGCGGTTCACATCGAGTAATCGGAATCATTTCTGAGAGAAGTTTTGTTTTTCTAACCAGTAATAAACATAGTTTATGTTTCGTTAGTACTAGTGTTTTAATGCCAGTTCGCAAACAGATCCTTAAATCCTAAAGTATATACCGATATTTCAATTCAGCCAGCTATTTATTACGCCCAGATAATAATAGGTGATTACAAGTGAAACTTTGCTGGAAAGGTCGTGTTTGTCGGAACTGCGACACGGAACAGAGAGCGCGTCACGGTAAAGAGGTTAATTAATCGTGTCAATTACCCATTTACCATCTGGAGGGAAAAAAATCTCGGTTTCATTAGGCGTTCACCCGGCATTTCCACTCTGAATCGTCGGACTTATAATACACTGCGGGACGCCATGCAATCCTCCTTCTGTGCACTCGCTTCTTTCTCTTCCTCGGTACGTCTGTCTGTCCGGTATCTAGCTCATCGCGATACACACTTGGACTCACGCGTTCGCAATTAGCAGACGCGTCCGATACAAAGGTGGCCTGCTTAATTAACAGCGATTTTCAGCGAGTCGTCGAGTTTTATCATCAACCAGTTGTTGTCCGCGTTATTTTTCTTTTTATAATGCTTGCTTCAAAATCGGTGGATTTTCAAACAAACTTTCATCTCTTATTTTACCCTCTTGGAGGTTGATTTTCCAAAAACGTTGAAACATGAATTCCTTTATTTCTAACCAAAAAACTAAATACCAGCTTTTATAGTGCTTGCTTCAAAAATGGCGGATTTTCAAACAAACTTTCACCCCTTATTTTACTCCTTTGGGGTTGATTTTCTATAAACGTTGAAACACGTATTTCTTTATTTTTAACCAGAAAGCCAAATACCAATTTTCTTAGTGCTTGCTTCAAAATTGGTGGGGTTTTTAAGCAAACTATCATCCCTTATGTTACTCCTTTGGGGTTGATTTTCTATAAACGTTGAAACAAGTATTTCTTTATTTCTAGCCAGAAAGCTAAATACCAATTTTCATAGTGCTTGCTTCGAAATCGGTGGATTTTCAAACAAACTTTCATCCCTTATTTCATTCCCTTGGGGGTTGATTTTATAAAAACGTTGAAACAGGTATTTCTTTATTTCTAACCAGAAAGTTAAATACCAATTTTCATAGTGCTTGTTTCAAAATCGGTGGATTTCCAGACAAACTATCATCCCTTATTTTACACCGTTGGGATTTTTTTCCAAAAATATTGAAACACATATTTTATTATTTTTAACCAAAAGCCTAAATACCAGTTTTCATAGTGCTCGCTTCATAATCGGCGGATTTTCAAACAACCTTTCAACCC
>JAOPTO010002037.1:0-24779 GCA_033822845.1 Tetrapedia diversipes | reverse complement strand
TTAACCCTTTGTACTCGAAAGGCGACTGTTAGTCACCAAATTATAGTTTTGCAAAAATTCAGGCTCTAGTTGGTTTGTTTTTTAGTTATATTCAGAGGTTAAATAGTCGTATATGCAAATTTTAGTATATCACTTAACTAAAGTAAATTATGTTTAACTCATTGTACTCGAAAGGCGACTGTTAGTCGCCAAATAGTAGTTTCGCAAATTTTCAGACTGTAGTTGGTTTGTTTATTAGTTATATTCAGAGGTTAAATAGTCGTATATGTAAATTTTAATTAGACTTACAGGCTAAATAGTCGTATATGCAAATTTTAGCATATCAATTAACTAAACTAAATGACCGTATAATATAGGCGAATCTCAGTAAATGTTTCGAATTTGGACATTTTTGAAGTTAATATCATCACTAATAGTATCACTAATAGTCATCTCTCGAGTGCAAAGGGTTAAAAATATGAATGTATGTACAACATAAAACAAAAATATTATTTTAATTTAACGGAACTTTAATTTAATAAATTTCTTCTTCGTCACTCCTCAGTACAATCAACCGAGAACGTTTTTTCGGTAGAACGATATCGCCTTCACTTTCAGAACTTTTTTCATCTTCTTCCCCCTTAAAAAAATCTGTAATTTCACTTTGCTTGCTGGTTCTTACCAGGTCATTGTAAATTTCTCAGTATGGAGTTAAACAGGGTTGCAGCTCCTTTTTGAATTTTCGACTTCTTTCAGCAGAAGAGTCTGCATTTAAGAAAAATAACTCGAGATTTTCAGCTAAAGTTAAGCCTTCTTGTAATTTTTTTAATGTTAAATTATTAATTCAAACGATTAAGGCGGCAAACTTTGCCGCGGCTGTTGAAGTACAGTGCTGTGCAAAGGTTTTTACAATTTTCTTATCGTGTTAGAGCAAAACCGTGTTATAGGGTGCCGTGTTTTAGGAGGGTTCCCGCAATTTATGAATCGTGTTATAGGATGCCGTGTTGTAGGAGAGCTACCTATATATCTATCCATTTTTGCATGTAAAAATAATGAAATTACTTACGTTTGAGAGTATCAACCAATATAATTTTCCACTACCAATATGGTGTAATATTATTTATTTGTAGTATAAAAGTTTACCTTGAATTAAGGTTATGAAATTATAAAATTAATGACATAAGTTAAATAAATTCTAAAACGAAGATCTGATAGATAATTCTGTGATACGGAACTAACTATTAAATTATATTCAAAGATAATTTTTAATCAATGCTTACGTTTTAACATTAAAAAACCAAGTTATGTTTTTTATAAATTATTATTAAGTAGTTTGTTAAAAAGATTTAAATAATAAAATATAACTTGAGATATGTATTATATGCCAAAGTTTCTTTTTTCATATATCTTTTTGTGAAATTCATACTCAGTATATGCATAGAAACAATCACATAATGTTTAATAAAATAAACAATAATTAATGAGTAACCTAACTGACAATTGCTCCCATTTATCCACAAATTAGTTGTATTTTAACTAAATGAAATGTAATTTTCATTGAACTGTAAAGATGCTTTAAGAAATGAATTATAACTAACTAGAATGAATATGTGAATTATAAGTAACTATAAATCATTGTATAAGTGTCTTTAAGGACATACGTACTTAGAGTGATTTAAAATGTATTTTGGAAAACGAGATACACGGTAACACGTGGTAAAAACATAGCATAATCAAATTTTATGATGCATTGTTTCAACTGTAAGATTTTTATTCAACTTTCTTTGCACATTAATAAATTATTTCGATTCGAATCAAATATACCCACGTATAATTTGAATTGCACACCTGATAGTAATTTCATACTAATAATCACGTTTTGTTTCCAACCGGTCGTAACGTTTACAACCGGTGTTTGGAATAGAATGCAGACAACGTACGCTATGCTATTGCAATATAACACAACTTCTTGTTTGCCCTGTAAGTAACTGATGTGATAAATTAAAAGCGAGAACCTACGAGAAATTTTCATGACCTATTGTTAAATTGTTTGCCCCTTACGCAGCGTTGCGAAGAATTAAATTATACGCTGGCGATTACATTTCTTTGAGCATAACATTGCCAGAGACGCGATCAGCAGAAATCATTTCTCATTATAATTTCGAAGCAAAATTTCTCACCTTCGTTTAAAAGTCTACGTCTTTATTACACGCGTGGAGGAAACAATTTTATGCTGGGTACTCCGTGCATGAAGCGTGTCCTATTAAAAATCATCCTTAATTGCCCGTAGTAAAACATGTAATAAAGCAAAGGTATGTCAAATCACTTAATAACCGGTAACAGTTATGCCAAGCACTGTTAAGCATCTACGTAGACGAGTCTGTAAAGCAATCGAGTCTAAATCTAGAAATACGCACAGCTTACAAATTGTAAATACACATCTAAAAGTATTAAGTATGCAAATTAATTCGGTACCTTTGCATTTAACGCAGAAATCTTTGTTCCACAAAGAAACATGCACTGAAAAAACGATTCCGTTTCCGTTCAATCCTGTTGTAAGTTCTGTTAACCCCTTGTTAACACATTGTATGCCGGCCCCGCGAAAACGCGGGTTTGGAAGTCTGTTGCTTTAGCGCCGGGTTTGCGATAATACAACATTCTTTTGTTTGGCGATTTGTTTGTTTCTATTTTTCGTTATCGTTAAATTGCATATAATGAATATGCAAACCAATTTTAGTGTTTTACAATAATGTATAAAATTTTTAATATTTTCTTCACCTACAGTTTTAAATGCCTCAGATGCCACCGGCATACAATGTGTTAACTATTTTGACGAGTCTGACTCGTGATGAAAATTTTAGGCCAAACATGGATGTCACGAGTCGAGCTCGTTGTTCAGTTCCAGACCAAACACGAATATCAATAGCTTGACTCGTACTCGACATTTCAGGCCGAACATGAATATCACGAGTCTGACTCGTGGTCTTAATTTCGGGCAAAATTGATATTTAATTGTTTATTTATATTGTGTCTTTCAGTTTTAGGTTTGATATTAGTGAGATAATCAGAAAACTTATTTGAGTTCAAATACTACTACCGCGGATTTGCTTTTACATATTTTTATTTCGTTACTAATTAATTAATGGGTTGGCAACTAAATGATTGCGGATTTTTGTCGACAAATGGTTTTAGTACATTCTTTCGTTTTATCAACGTGTTCAAAGCACCTAACCTATATATTGTTTTCTTGTTATTTGAATTCCCACCTTTAGTTAGTAAGAAAATTGTATCGATTATTTATTTAGTTTCATTTGTATCTCAATTTAAAAATGGAAGAATAAAACACGCATTTCAGACAAATTTTATTGTATTATTTCTGGAAAAGCAATAACGCTTTGAAAGAAAGGCTTTATTTATTTATTTCGTTCCATGCAGAACTACTTAAATGATAAAAATTTTTAATTACGCTGATGATGTAAAATCTCATTTAATTCAGTTTTTATGAACATGAAGTTATGATACTGTTCGAAAGATGGCATAAGGTCATCGACAAAAACGGATAATACTTAATTTAATAAAGTCATATTTTCAAGTAAAAATTTTGAATTTTCATTTTTATTTCAAATCCGCAATTACTTAGTTGCCAACCCAATATATTATTATTACTTATTCAGAATTTGTTTTAATCTTATGTGATGATTAAAGTGTATATAAAAGTTTTTGATTCAAATTCATTTGAATTTCACAAGAGTTCCATCGCGTGGATAAGATGGGTCTCAAGTTTCGCTCGTCCTTCACCGCGACAATTGAGGCAGCCGCGTTTGGCCTGACTTTTTCCGGGGTTCTGAATAGTGCAAGGGGTTAACCCAATAATATTAATATTATTTGACATATTTGATATTGACGACTAAGAGTATAATAAAAAAAAACAGTCAAAAGTGCCGTTGAACCGAATTTGACCGGTAATACACCGTTCGATAAAATATTGAAAGTAAGAATTGTATTAGGTGTGCAAATTAATTCGGTGTCTTTACATTTAACGCTTTGCAACTTCCATTCAACTTAAAATAATGTACAAAAAATATACAAATTCTATTACTTCAGAAAAAATCTTTTATTTTCGTTAAAATTTATTTCACAAGGGAGAAATTAAGAATAATTTTACCTCAAAAGGTATATTGACCCGACAAAAAATAAAATGTAGCAACGTGCATGCTGCTAATAACCCTGTAGTGGATTCTATAGCGTAATAAAAAAAAAAAAAAAAACAAAATGTAGAAATAAAAATATTTTTACTCGCAGATTACTCATTTTCATTTTATTCTTCTCAATTTTCTCAGTTTCAACGATATCATCCATGGTTTATCTTTTCGTTTTTATTCAAAACCTTTCTCAATATACTTTCGATTCTGCTATCAATATAATAAACTGAAATACACACCATGGAGAATTGAAATTACAAAAACACGATATCAATAAGCACGTATGTACTGTACGTCCATAAGAATATCAAACACAATTATTATTATTATTATTATTATTATTTGTGTTAGGAACTTCCAATATTGCAGGGTATTTCCAGAGGTCGTTTCCGCTGCGTGGATAGAGGTATTATATTTCTGGAAAATCCCTGTGATTTCGAGAGGAGATTCACCTGGGGAGAAGTTCGATGAAACAACAATGAGAATCATCCGGGGGGATTAAAGCGGGGATTATTTTGCGGCGCGAGTATCTGAATCGAAATGCCGCTCGGAGAAAAGATTTTCAGACATGGAAATCATGAGAGGAACAGGAATTATTATACCGTGTATCGCGCGCGTTGCAATTAAATCCACGGACTCGTGTTCTTGTCTTCTGGGTATAATGTGTTCTCGATATGTTTAACACTTTTGCAGCAAGATGCTTTTAATGGTCTGGTACAGGATGAATATATTAAAATACTATTGATCGATCGGTAAAATTACTTTATGATAAATTCTTACGATTAATATTTTTACATTAATATTCTATCAATTTTATAATAAATTCATCTTCGAAGACGAGATATTAAAAACGTTAGATTTTTGTTAAATTAAATTTTTCATATTGAAACGTACATTTAAGCGATATTGTGAAAAATATTTATTTACTTCGTATTTACCCTAGAACTCCTGAGCCTCGATCTGTTACGCGGACTATACTTTGCCATTCATGTTTATCAGAAGAATCAAGTTCAAATTAGCTGCACGTTACTGTACTATTTTATAATAGTATTGAATTTTATAAACATACATAAATGAATACAAATTGAACGTAAAATTGCAAAATTATGTTGTCTTGTTTACAAACTATAGTACATTCTAACATTGCAAAAAGTTTTCCAAAAAAACACTTTTTCCGGGATAAATGTGTAAAAAGAAGTATGGGTTCGAGGAACCCCTCCTTTAGGAGTTCTAGAGTTAATTTTTACTCTTTTATGTTACGTTGCTTTATGATATTTTTGAATTGTATAATATGACGTAACATGAATAACATAACAAGGAAAAAAATTTCAGCAGTTCGAGGAATATTTTATAGAAATTAATGCATAAATGTTCTATTTAGTATAGGACCAGTATTCAGTTATTAAGAATAAAAAAAAAGTTAATATTTCTTTAAAGATGCCAACTGAATAAATAAGACTGGCATATGTATAATTAATGAAATGTGGTAAACGTTTAAAATAATTTTATGAGCTGATCAGATTTATTCCTTTCTTATTTTTATAATAGTTGATTTAAAAAATGATCAGTTTCATATTCACCAAATATTTTACGTTACCCATAATTCTTTCCATAATTGCAGTATATTGAATTGATGACCTCAAAGTAACAAGAACAAACATTTGACAAACTTTATTATTATTGTATCATTCAAAGTTAACGCTGATAATTACAAAATTTTATATAAATTCAAATCTTCATCTTCTGAATTTTATAACTCGTAATTAACCTTTCATATTTTGTACACCTTCGAGCACTATGCACAGTCGAGCTTTCATGTTAATTATTTGTATCATAAACAACTTTAAAATCTATATATTTAAAAGAACATGTCCTGACTGACTGACTGATTCATCACTTCAGAGTCTAAACTACTGAAGCTAGAAACATGAAATTTGGGCAATGGGTTTCCTTTACGACGTAGGCACCCACTAAGAAAGGTTTTTTTTATTTTCCACCCTTAAGGGAGTTAAATAAGGGATAAAAGTTTGTTTGAAAATCCGCCGATTTTGAAGCAAGCCCTATGAAAACTAGTATTTAGCTTTTTATTTAGAAATAAAGAAATACGTGTTTCAACGTTTTTGTAAAATCAACCCCCAATGTGGTAAAATAAAGAACGAAAGTTTGTTTGAAAATCCTCCAATTTTGAAGCAAGCACTATGAAAACTAGTATTTAGCTTTTTATTTAGAAATAAAGAAATACGTGTTTCTACATTTTTGGAAAATCAACTCCCAATGGGGTAAAATAAGGGATGAAAGTTTGTTTGAAAATCTACCGATTTTGAAGCAAGCCCTATGAAAACTAGTATTTAGCTTTTTATTTAGAAATAAAGAAATGCATGTTTCTACATTTTTGGAAAATCAACCCCCAATGTGGTAAAATAAGGGACGAAAGTTTGATTGAAAATTCTCCAATTTTGAAGCAAGCACTATGAAAACTAGTATTTAGCTTTTTGGTTGGAAATAAAGAAATAAGTGTTTCTACATTTTTGGAAAATCAACCCCCAGTGGGGTAAAATAAGGGACGAAAATTTGTTTGAAAATCCTCCAATTTTGAAGCAAGCCCTATGAAAACCAGTATTTAGCTTTTTGGTTGGAAATAAAGAAATAAGTGATTCAACATTTTTGGAAAATCAACCCCCAATGTGGTAAAATAAGGGACGAAAGTTCGTGTGAAAATTCACCGATTTTGAAGAAAGTACTATAAAAATTAGTAACTATTTAACTTTCTGGTTAAAATTAAAGTTAAGGGCTTGCAAACTTGGACATCTCTTGAAAATAGTTAAAATTGAAATCAAAGTACTTGAAAACCACGAGTAACACCTAGTATAGTATATTTTTAAGAACTTAGGAGTTTATAATAAATTTACTAATATCCAGATACTAATAGGTGGAAGTTAACGTACGTTTGGATGAAATTGCTAAATGATGATGAAAACGGCACACGTGTTGTCATGAACAGACCCGTAATTGCAATGTTATTTATTATGGCCACGGAATTTACCCCTTGGGCGCTTTAACTTATTGTCGTTACAAGGAGGGTCACTATTTTTATCGACCATATAGTCATCAGACGAAGCGTTTGACCAGATAGAGAGAGACTTTCGGAGGAGATGAGAAACTCGTTAGAATCATCCTGATACTTCAACCCTCATGTTCTTTTCGTAAATTGGATTTCTTGAACTTCTTATTAACTTAGAATGTCCGATAGAAATCAATGAAGAACATCCCCAAGAGCACTAAAATTTAGGAAATGAAGCGAATTATCGGTGAATTAGTTCTCTTGAAAGCAATGCCTCGATATGGTTCATCAGCTTATTATCTCAAATATATTAGAATGATCTGCTGTTACTTTCAAAATTCATATTACGAAAGTGTAATGTGAAAAACAATAATTTAAACAGTAATAATTATTCAGAACTGCAAACAGTTCTTTCTATCATATAGGATTCTTACAATGATAATTATAATAATATTATAATAATACGATATAATGTGTAAAACATTAATTTATACTCAAAGTATTTGCACTCTTGAAATCTGTTATTCACTTTAGTAATTTGTTTAATAATTTTGTGTAATTACTGTGATATGAAACAAACTTCCGCATATTCATTTGAAAAAACGTTACGTTAGAAACAACCTTTATGAATTAATTTTACTTAAGAAAACTGCACATTTAAATACGAAATATAGATAAACCAAAATTTTATCTTTCGAGAATTAATAAAAGTTATTGTTCGTAGATTTTTCTGTTAATTATTTTTTTACGCTGAAGTAAGTGTTATTTTTGTTTATAAAATGTATAAATATTATTGAATGGAGTATAAAAGAATGGAATTTAAATTTTAATGAAGAGAGAGAAACAATATCGTGTTTGTATTTCGTACATTTTAAGTCAAAGTCATCCTGGTCGTGCTTTCGCGTTTATAGCGAAACTATTTTCAGTTTGTTCGAAGGTATGCCACCCAGTGAAACATACTGTTCTCGAAACTCGTAATTGGATCATACTGGACAGCCAACTATTTCGCTGAAACGCTGTAGCTTCAGCGAATTTGAAACTTCGCGGAGGACAATTGACTTTGTATATCGCTGTTCAGAAACTGATTCAATAATTCGAACACCATTGACCACTATTAATCAGAGAATCAAACGTTGTACTATTTTCAAGCCCGGCTTAGCTTTCATTAGTAATTCTGTTACACACATTCAGTTAGGTTATTCGCAAAATTGTTACCGATCTTCCAACAGATTAACGAAGTTTTAGACCTTATAATTATTTAGTTACTTAATAATATCTACACCACTTACATATAAAATCTCTCGTTATGCTTAACACTAGATTTATGGACATTTCTTGTATACCTATTTATAATATTCATATATAAAGGAATAGGTGTACACCAAAAAGAATTTGAAATTGCAGAACTGAGAGGGAAATAGATTTGGGTATATTTGTATCGCTTTATCAATAAAATTCAGAAAAAATTACTAGAAATAATATTAGGTTGGTGGGTATGAAATGTCGGATTTTTTAGTAAATAGATAAAACTGCATATCTTTTTTTCAAAAGCTGTTTATTTAAGTAAAATATGCTCCATTTGTTTCAATACACTTTTCCCAACGAGATTTTAATGCATAGATGCCTGTCTTAAAGAAATTCTGATCTTTAGAATCAATAAACTCTGATATGGAATTTTTCAAGCTGTCTTTATTTTCATACTGTTTGACCCGTAAAAACTGTTCTAAATGTTTAAAAAAATGAAAGTCATTTGGCGAAAGATCCGGTGAACAAGCTGGGTGCTCAAAAATTTCATATTTTAATTCATTTAATTTCGCAATTGTTTTGTATGACGTATGCGACCGAGCGTTGTCGTGGAGAAGTATTGGGCGATGCTAATTAACAAGTGATGGGCGTATAATTTTCAGTTTTTCATGCATTTCACCAATGTACTGGCAGTATTTCTCGAGGTTAAGCCAAAAACAAAAGCATATCAAAAACAGGGAGACAAACGTTCGCGTGTAAAAAGAAAGCGACATTTGATATGCACCAATCTAATAGTAATTGTTATTACAAATTTGACTCATAAAATCCAAAATCTGTCAAATTAACGGGCCCCGTAAACCTAAAGTTCAAGTAAAATTAGAAGATTTCATATTTTCATTTCACCTTAACACTAGATTGCTGGATGTTGGGTATATACCTACCTATTTTGCCTGAAACGAGTCAATTTGACTCAAATATGAAAATTGAAGTTTAAAAAAGAAAAGAAAATTTTATTTTAAAGAAAGTTTATTCAAAACAACTTTTACAGATATGTTCTGTTTTTAAAATACATTTTCCCTTAGGTTTTTTTATTACATTTAACACAAACACCCTAACTTCTATTCCTTTCAGACGATACTTGAACTTGACAAGATTTCAAGTGGGTCAAATTGACTCATTCCGGCAATCTAGTGTTAATAAATCGGCACAGTATTTGATATTTTATATTTATTTCGGTAAACGTTATTTCGTACACATTGAATAAGTTTTAAAATGATGAATAAACTAATTAGTTTCTATTTACGGGCAACAAGTGAAACCATCTTGAATTATAAATTGTTCAAAATGAAAGATCAGGAAATGATCGTGGGAAATGAAGAAGTTTAAATTTACATCTAACAAGCAAATTTTTTATTTCGAGATCCTAGTTAAAATTGGCAAATAAAGGAATAATACAAACATAGTTGAATTAGGCTTAATCTCGACATATATATTTATGGTTCTCTGCAACATTATCCATGTAAGAGAAAAGATTTTACTAGCGCTACATTGGTCTTAATGCGTCTTTTATCAATTCTAGTGACAATTATTTCTTAAATTAATAATGAAATTATGATGAATAATTCTGACAAAATTTATGATTATCCGGTTTTTAAATTGTTTGTGTATTGTTCGTAGTTAAAATTTAATTTCTTTTTCTTCTTCTAGAACTATATGTGCTAAAAAATCCAATCTCACCCTATTCTTTATAAACAAAAAGTTATTACTCTCTTTAAAGAAAACTATTATTTGTTAGTTACGTGAAAGTATAAGATCACTTATACAAGGTGTCCCAGGTTTTAATGTTCAAACTTGGTTAGTGTATTCCATGGCACAAAATAAGAAAAAAATATTATGTAAATATAGGTCATATAGAGCTTTATTAAGAAGTAATAACAAACATTCAATGTAGTAGCACGGAAGGAATTTTGCAAATATCTCGGAAACTAAGGCCGAGCGACGGTTATATGTATAGGAAAAAGTTGTTCAGAATACTCTCTTCTATAACATATTTCAGAATCATTAAAATCAGAGTTGAGGCCCCTAAAGTAAATAATTACCTATTTCTTAGTGTTTAAACGTGTCCGCTTGAATCTATTTACACGCCAGTCCTCGTTGCGATCCTCACAAGCTATTATTGGCGAAAATTCGTTTCAATGTTTGGTGACCTCAGATAGTAAACATAGCTTACATAAACACACTGAAAAACACAGTACCGTTGATCTATCGAAGCCAATGCTCGCAGTAACAGCAAGTTGATTACTATTCCTATTCTGAATTTTTGTTATAACTTCTTAATAAAGCTCTATATGACCTACCTTTACATAACATTTTTTTCTTACTCTGTGCCATGGAATACACTGACAAAGTTTGAACATTAAAACCTGGGACACTCTGTAGAAAAATAATTTGTTTACTAATTACACATGCTTGTGTAATATAATTATTAATTATACTCTATAATACATGTAAATAATTCCATTAAGAATTGCTTCTAACAAAACAGTTATTACTGTTTTAAGGTTAGCTACTAACAAAAATTCTCACTTATATGTTGTTAATAATTTTTCTTATTAAATTTCGATCAACGTTGTAGTTTCAAATTTTCTAATTTGTCAAAACAAAGTTAGAACGACACTGTTTCTTCGATATGATGATAACCTCGACCCAAGAGGCGAATAAAATTTCCATATAAGGCGAAGCGTAACCGAAAACAGTAAACAGTAATAACAGTAGTGCGGCGCGCTTTAATGTGCTGTATACCATTTGCATAATTATCAATATTGCAACGTTCTCGTAGCTTTATAGTACGTGTGTAAACACAATGCTTAAGAAATATTTTTCTCGTTACAGTACATGGGTTCGTTTCCTGTGGCAATCCCCGACATTGCCAGCCGAGCTGAGTACGTGCGCTCTCAATTGGAGATCCTCAGAGTGAGTACCCTTTCAGACAAAACTTTTTGTCCCTCAAAAATTAATCGTTTCGAAAGAAAAACTAATGAAAATGCACAATAATAAGATTTATAGCACCTGTACACGTTATTCCTTTTTGCTGTGGTAGCATAGTTAGCACTAGATTGCCGGAGTGAGTCGATTTGACTCACTTGTAATTTTATCAAGTGGAAGGAATAGAAGTAAGGGCGTTTGTGCTAAATGTAATAAAAAAATCTGCGGAAAATATATTTTAAAAATAGCATATATATGTAAAAATTGTTTTGAACAAACTTTCTTAAAAATAGAGTTTTATTTTTTTTTTTAAACTTCAATTTTCATGTTTGATTCAAATTGACTCATTTCAGGCAAAATAGATATATACCCAACATCCGGCAATCTAGTGCTAGAGACAATTTATTCTAGATCCCTTGATCGTATAACAAGAACCAATACTACTTTAAGAATCGTCTCAATTAGGTTTAACGTACTATGTACTTTACTTACTTTTTGTCTGCGTTCTGTTTATTTTTTCGATTCAGTATGTTCTGAGCTATAAACATATTGAAATGTAAACAGAAGTTAAATGTTACACAATGTTCACCAAAAATGTATGATTTCTTAGAAGTAGGAAATTATTGTATGAACAGCAGTAACTTGTGGTTTTACTCTTGTGTTGAAGTCACTGATATCGAAACAAAACACATTTCTTATTAAAAATGAAAAATGATGTTTTCGATTCAGTATGTACGACAGGTTTTGAGCTGTAAATATATTGAAATTTAAACAGAAATTAAATGCTACACTATGTTCACCAAAAGTGTAGGTTATCTTAGAAGTAGGAGATTATTGTATGAACAACAGTAACTTGTGGTTTTACTCTTGTGTTGAAGTCACTGATATCGAAACAAAACACATTTCTTATTAAAAATGAAAAATGATGTTTTCGATTCAGTATGTACGACAGGTTTTGAGCTGTAAATATATTGAAATTTAAACAGAAATTAAATGCTACACTATGTTCACCAAAAGTGTAGGTTATCTTAGAAGTAGGAGATTATTGTATGAACAACAGTAACTTGTGGTTTTACTCTTGTGTTGAAGTCACTGATATCGAAACAAAACACATTTCTTATTAAAAATGAAAAATGATGTTTTCGATTCAGTATGTACGACAGGTTTTGAGCTGTAAACATATTTAAATAAACAGAAGTTAAATGTTACACAATGTTCACCAAAAGTGTAGGTTATCTTAGAAGTAGGAAATTATTGTATGAACAACAGTAACTTGTGGTTTTACTGTTGTGTTGAAGTCACTGATATCGAAACAAGACACATATTTTATTAAAAATGAAAAATGACATATTATATTTTTACTTAAAATTGTTTTTATGATCAAATAGATGTTGTCGATAGAATAAAATAAAATATACGTATGCATTATTTCACACAATATTGTAGATGCAAAAATAAGTTGAAAGGAGAAAACAATATTTTTCTATCTGATCTTTTATTTTTGTCAAAGCTGAGCTTAAAAATTAATTGGGTACGTATACATTTAACCGTGTTTATGCCTGACAGATTTCGTTATAGACTACTTATATTTATTTTATTCGATAGTTATGTTACAATTAATACCTGGTTTATCTCAAGCTTCTCGTCGATAATGATTTTAAAACGATCAAAGTCGTTTATCTTGAAAATTAGTCGTCGTACTGAAAAATATTATTCTGTATTTTCTACCTATTTTTTCGTGTCCAACAGAGTAACTTCATACTCAGTTGCGGTATAATGAAGTTTACATGGATGCTAATGGAAGAAGCAGGGGTATCTCAAGGGATCCGCTTAAAGTTCATAGATTCATCTATGGAGAGCGTAAAACCGAATTAGGCAAATATTAAGTTTTCGTTCGTGTACAGCTGTCACTTAATCTAAACATTGAATTATATTTATCATAACATAATAATTGAGGCACTTACATTTGTTTATCATAAATATTTAATATAATTTCAGAACAATTACACTAATGTTTAACGTAGACATACAGTATGTATAAACTTCATGTATATTTTTCTCTAAATATGTTATACAGTTTCTGATATTAAGTGCATTTTGCACTTTATGGAAAACTAGACTTCCTAAAATTTGTGAATATTCCTACTTAAATACTTATACAGTTTTTGATATTAAGTATATTCTGCACTTTATGGAAAACTAGACTTCCCAAAATTCGTGAATATTCCTACTTAAATACTTACGATAACGTAAAAAAATAAAAAGAAATCTTCTTCAACCAAGTATTAAAAATCGTTTGTCCTATTTATCACTATTGTCTTCAATTGTTACCATTCCCAATTACAACGTGCCATCCATCATCCACGAAACAAGTTCCCTAAACATTAACAATGATAAGAATAAATAAAATACTTACGATAATGCACAAAAATTAGAAAAATTAAAAAGCATTTTTTCTTCGATCAAGCATTAAAAATCGTTTGTTCTATTTATCACTATTGTCTTCAATTGTTAACATTCTTAATTGCAACGTGCTATTCATCATCTATGAAACAAGCTTCCTAAACATTAACAATGATAAGAATAAATAAAATACTTACGATAATGTAAAAAGATTAAAAAATTAGAAAACATTTCTTCTTCAACCAAGCATTAAAAATCGTTTGTCCTATTTACCACTATTGTCTTCAATTGTTACCATTCCCAATTAAAATGTGCCATCCATGAAACAAGTTCCCTAAAAATTAAGAAAACAGCATTCGCTCTCACTAGTATCGAATGTATTACCAAGTACAGTGGCAACTTACCCAGTGTGCAATGCTGTATAAGTAGCGTTTATCCAGAAGCCTTTTTCAAGCAAGGAAATCGTCTGTTGCGGAACAGCTTAGCACCGTGCCGCGTCGCGTCAGCTACGTTCCTTCAGCTAATTAGCCCGAGCTTATAATCGCGACGCTAGGGTATCAGACAACATATTCGCGGCTCGAAATAAACTTCGTTCACTGGGTTTATTATTGTAAGCTACGTTATTACTGTAAACCTGGTAATGACTGCCGACCCCGAAGGGATCAGCAGAATTTCGGTCTGGAGTTTCATCAGAGTTGAATATTTGCCTGTGAGCGAGAGCAACTCGTTGCCAGAGGGAGGAGTTGTCGGTCTAATCTTTTGCGTGTGTGTACGCACGTGTCTGGTCCGTGGCCTGTGCGCGGACGAAAGCGTGTACGCGCCGTTGAAACGGGAATTATGAGCTTGAATTTTATAAAGGCATTAAAGAATATCTCGTGGCACTTTTCAGAGTGGTGGTATTCCATTAGACCCCGATAGACAGATTTCCATGAATACACTCCGCTGAGGTTGCTTCCTCTTTCATCCGAAAGGAAAGCCGGAAGATATCGGCGTGTCTCCGCTTTTCGGGACCCTCTATTCACTTGTTGTTTATACAGACGTTCTGCACACGCAATTTGGCAAGAGTATGGGAGTATGAGAGAAACTGACTTTTATTACTATTATTGCATTTATGACTTTTATCACTATTATTGCATTTATGACTTTTATCACTATTATTGCATTTATAACTTTTATTACTATTATTGCATTTATAACTTTTATCACTATTTAAGCTCTTGTATCTTTTTTGTTTTGTTATTATAAGGTTTAGATTCGCATCGATTTCGAGTTCTTTAGCAATTTACTGGACTTTCCTTTTTATATTTTGTCAAATATTGAGTTGTTTGAAAAGTTCGTGATGATTTTTGATAGGTGGCATAAGGGCAGGTCTAAATATATTAGAATGATTGAGGACAAATAATATGTGTACATATCGTAAAAAACAATACTTCAGGCATATTTAACCCTTTGAGTGTTGAATATTCTTGGCCTAAGTTCTCTGTGTGGACGGCGGTTGCGATGTTACTTGTACTTGCATTAATAATCGCGTTGCAATAAGCGGAAGATCGAAGAAATAGATAAACGCATTTATTTGTCTATGGTCCCTACCAGCATCTCGAGAAAATAATTACACCAAGTTCTTCTTGTTTTTTTTACATTTTTAACAACAAAAGGATATGATCGTTATTTTTCTCACAGGAGTGACGGTATAATAAGGGTATCAAATGCAAGAAATGCTAAAAAATTGAATTACAGTGCTTGAAAAAGTTAATGCATTTCAATTTCATACGTGATTGTAAATAAATAAAGTATTATAGATGCTTCAAGCTTGTTTCACAAATTAAGATGTTTGTTATCTTAAATAGACGCGAGCCACTTAAAGTATTAATCAAGCATTAAATGTCGAACACGCTAGCTATCGATGTATCTATTCTGTTCTGAGAGTCGTGACCGAAACGTCCTTTCAAGTTACTTCCGTTGAATGAGTTTCGGCATATTTGAACCCTAATCTCCAGCCTGTCAAATAAATTCTAAAATTTCGCTGCGAAATTTAATAAGCAGCATGTTACACTCGTTAAATCGAATCTTTCTCTATGCGCTCGATCGACTGCACAACAGGGCTAGACAACTTTAACAAATACCTCTTTGTTATAACAAAATGTTTGCATTTCCGCCTAAACGTGATCAGCTTTACGTTAAAAATGAAAGAGTGGAAGCTAAATGGATAAACTACTCGAAAATGAAAAACAGTGCTTACAGAGAGTACGATAATCACATTTTGTTAGAAATTTGATTTTATTCTTTACAGTAGACTGGTTTTATTATAACTAACTTTACACTTTAATTATGTTAAATTTTATTCTAATTTTTATTTTAACTGAAACTTTTTTTTTTTTTAATTAAGGGCTTAACGTCGCATCGACAGCGCGGTCATTAGCGACATAAACCGTTAGTTGTTGGTGCTAAATGTATTCATAAAGTTGTCTATTGCTTTGGATGAATCTGAGGGTATTTTTGGCATTTTCTGTGTTGCTGAAGATTTCTTTTACTGAGTTAGGAACCTTTGCCTGGATTCGTGAGGTCTCGTATTTCTTACAGAAAAATAAAATATGTTCGATGGTTAAGGGATGTTGACACTTGTCGCAGTAGGGTGGGGGTGAATTTTTTTTTAACTGAAACTTGTTTTACATATAACTAGTGTTATGGTGTAATCGCCGGACACGGTCTTTCTATTATTACGTATACTTACAGACTAATGGATATACCCACACTTCAGATTCACTCGTGTCAATCATCCTCACTTACACATACTCATACTTCCATACAAGACACTTTAGAGTGAAGTTACCAATTTACAACTGATGAATATATAGCAACTTGTGTTACTTCACAAATTATCATTGTATACGGCACGTGGTCGGAACGAGAAATGAGAACGATACACAGGACAACACTCAAGACAGTAGACTGATTAGAAGATTACGTGACCAAAGTGAATACAAATACGTATTTTATTACGTATTTATAAAATATGTATTTTACTTAAGATATCGCTATTAGTGTATTAATGATATACATTTCAACACATTTAATACCTTTAGTTCCATGTTATTCAAATCTGCATGAAAGTTTCTATAGATAGATAGAGGTTCTGTTTAATATACAAAAATGTATATGCATATACTGTATATTTACAGAAATAAGGTAGATACTCATTTGCTAAAGCACCTAACTCATGCTTTCTACAGCACAAGATAATTTTTATCTTCATTTACATGTATTATAACTGTTGAGACACAATGTATCAGCACTGTCATGTCGCCCATTACACAGTTTATGACACGGACGCGGAACGAAGGCTATTTTTGAGTTTAGTATTTTAGTTTATTTTGCATGCAGTTAAAAACACCAAAATCATAAGAAAAATACGTAACAGTGTGTAGTTTTTTTGGAATCTTATGGGAAATATTTTTCTCAACGAACTATAAAGGTAACATAAATTATAATTAGGTTTATTATGCAATGTCTTTCATTCATTGGTTTATTATAACATAATGTTAACTAAAATAATCAAAATTATGAAATAAAATTATTATAGAAAATGAGATGCTAATTATGATATTCTGCGGACAATTTCTTTTAGGTGTGAAGCAAAAATGGTCAATAACATAAGTTATTATATAACGTGGATACCAAAATTTTTATAACTAATCAATAAAGAAAATATAACAATTTGTACACCAACAACACTTTTTACGTCAAGTAGTAATAATTTGAATAAATGATAAATCCGAACTGTATTCAACTACAATAATAAAATCTGCTTAAAGTCTTGCAGTACATATATGCTGGTCATATATTTAAATTAGAATTATTAAAATTTCACTTTGACCTCTACAGAGATTGCACTCATAAATGTGCTAGGTAGTTAACCGTTGAATAACTGTTTAACATGAAAAAAGATCATTTAGCTCGCGAAAGCGTTGTTCATTAGCATATTTCATCGTAGGTACTCAAAGTAGGATTTTTGTTAGATATGAATTTCGTGGGGACTCCGAGTTACGCAGTTATTTTGCATACGCGAGGATGAAAGTTGTTCATTGTTGGTTGGTGTTTTGTGGCGTCCACCGTTGCCCTTTATGAAAATTCAACTTGTAAAAGCCGTGCTTAGCGGGAACGCGCAAATGTATATGTATATCAATCTCATCGCCCTTTTGGCGTTCATGTTTTATATGCTCGGGCTAAATGAGGCGAAAATCACACTCGAGCGGATAAAAGACGCGACCAGAATTATTCATAGCCGCTGATATCAACGACCCAGTGGTCTTTTCTATACGTGCCCTATCCGGCACTTTGCATAAATGCCGCTTACTCAGGGAACTTGATAGGAAAATGAGTACAAAAGGGAGTACAGGTGAAAGAAAGTAAAACTTCTATACGTTGATGCTTTGAAACTAATCACAGGTGTTAGAGGTGTAAATAGTACAGTAATGTTTTGTTACAAAAATTTAGTATACTTTCATTCCTAATTGTAAATTCCATTCGTGATTTAAGGTACTTAATAAAATTCTATAATGATCATACGATCACTGTATAATAAGGTGGTTGAAAAAATATTGCACCTTTTACTTTTAATGGGTTAGGTATGTTTAATTTTGTGGATTTTCGTAATATTTATAAACACATTAATCATAATTGGCAGAAATTTCCAATAACTTTAGAGGGTAATTACAACATTGCATAAATTGATATTGTAGGTATTAATTAGTTAATAAAAATACTAGAAGGATTTGTGGAATTAAAAGAATAGCAAGTATAATAATATTATTTCCTAAAATCAATTGTAATTTTGTTGATTTCCGTAATATTTATAAACACATTAATTATAATAGACAAAAATTTGTAACAACATTAGAGGGTAATTACAATATTTCATACATTAATATTAGTAGTATTAATTAGTTAATATATATACTAGAAGGTTTTGTGGAATTAAAAGAATAGCAAGTATAATAACGTTATTACCAAAAATGTAATTTTATTGATTTCTGTGATATTTATAAAGGCATTAATCATAATAGACAGAAATTTATAATAACATTAGAGGGTAATTACAACATTGCATACATTAATATTATAGGTATTAATTAATTAATGAAAATACTAGAAGGTTTTGTAGAATTAAAAGAATAGCAATTATAATAACGTTATTACCTAAAATCAATTGTAATTTTGTATTTATTCAATAAATGTTTCAATTTAGCACTGTTTCAACTTTTCGTAATTAAACAAGACAGCAGCGGCAAGATAAACACTATCATCGATTCGTTAAAAATTGCTTACGATTAATTCGGAAAATTAATAATTTTTGTTCGTTCCATTCGTGTTTAATTTTCCTTACGTAACAAATTTTTACGTGTTTATTCGCGGACAGGAAATTCTCATTTTCTTTCTCACACTGGAAACCAATATCTTGATTTTCTTCGCTCGTTCCTTCAGTTTAATAGAGCGGAAATATGCGGTACTTGCGGTTCTAGGTGGTTTTAAAGCGCATGGTAGGAATAAACGGTGTAAAAGTCAGGATAAAGGAGGCGGGAAATTTCTTGTTCGTTCTGCGGAATACAATGTTACGTGTGTACGTCAGAAGGGAAATGAAAGAACAAAAAGCATTTAAAAAAATACTTTAAGTTATTATTATAATTTCAAAGTCAATGTAAGCAAGTTCTACTTAAAACAGTAA
This sequence comes from Tetrapedia diversipes, assembly GCA_033822845.1. Classification (NCBI taxonomy): domain Eukaryota; kingdom Metazoa; phylum Arthropoda; class Insecta; order Hymenoptera; family Apidae; genus Tetrapedia; species Tetrapedia diversipes. The sequence continues at coordinate 5,182 of JAOPTO010002037.1, read as the reverse complement.
CGATAATATTTTAATTAATCGCAAACAAATCGTTTTAAAGCAAATGACTGAGTTTTATAAACAAATCAGTAGTAGTAAAAATTGCTTCTTTGGATTTAAAATAAGAGTTATTTATTCTATAAAAATAATGAAATATAAAAATTCAACAACAATAAGTTCAAGCTTTGCCATTCAATTATTCAGTATACACGTACTCAATAAGTATACTTAAAACTTTTATTTATTTGTAAAAATATAATTTCAAAATTCAAACTAATCATAAGTAAAGTAGTTTTATGTGTTCTTTTTATGATTCTAACGTTTAAACGAAACCTGTATCTATTTCGCAGTACGCTTTCAAATAAATCGCAGGATTGAAAAATAATGAGACTATCTTTAAAAAATATACCTTGAGAAATTCTTACAATTCCGTGTATCAAAGGTCAGCAAATACTTTCAATTTATACTACTTCTGAAGTAAGTACAAACATGTTCATAAATTACCTACTTAACTGTTTATCATGAATTATGAAAGAAGATAAGTAATAATTATAAATAAGAGATATTACACAATAAACGGTTATTATTCATAAATTACTAGGTTTACAGGATCCGTCAATTTGACGGGTTTCAAGCTCCATGAGCAAAATTTGCCAAAACAATTACTATTAATGCAGAAAAAAGGTTCTCAAGATTATTAATAATTACTAATTAAATGTAATTTTGATATTTTGGGGATATTTGTCCGGGAGTACCTAGAACCCTAACTCTGATTTAAAAAAAAATTTTCAAAATCCTTCCCGAGGATATACCTAATAATTTCCCAAATTTTCACGGCGATTGGATGTCTGGTTTTTGAATCTATCGAGTACAGACAGACAGACAGACACACATTCATTTATATACATATAGTGTTGGAATGTGAATGTTCAAATTACGCATTACAGAATATTCGTGGTTCTCTTTTTCTTGTTCTAACGTCATTTATATTTAATTATTTGCTATGTTCACGTAAAGACGCTATTCCAGTGTTTTTACGTTAGCTTGTTGGTTTTGCTGTCACTTTCCTCGGCGTGCATGTTTTGTGGTTTTTCATATGTATAGTTCTTCCGTATTTTGTAAATAAAACCATCATATAGATTTCTCAATTAACAATTGAAATCTACAATACAAAAGAAGGTTTTCCTTGCACGTAAGAAATAACAACAAAAGCACGTTACGAACGCGTTCAATTTGCATCTTGTTTCGTTAAAAAATTGATCCGTTTGGTTCACTTAATGGACAACCATTAGTTTGTTAAAAGGTAGCAGGTTCGCAACTGGTGTCAACCGAGCGTTAATATTTCTTCGTCGGTTTACGGGACAATGCGACGTACAAATAAGGAACGAAGGAAGCAAAAGGAAAAACGGGGTGGATAGGAGGGGGTGAAAACAGGCGAGTATAAACCAGACTGCTGAGTAGTCTGTGTTTACTACGATATTATACTGTTCTTCATCGTGGCAACCAGGGAGAAATAAAGCTCTTCCATTTATGTCCGATTTCTCCTCTTGCAAATTCTTCCCTTTCCTTTTACACAGGAAAGCTTGATCCTTCGGAAGAAAATTCAAATGAGAGATGCAACTCGTTGTTTTTACCCGCTTAAGTTTCACTTTATTTTATTGTGCCGCTACAGAGAACTGCATACCTAAATAAATGCAGTTTTACGTATGTACACAATTCTATGGGACAGAAATAACTTGGTGAATGTTATGTTTAACGGATATGAAGTATTGAAGGGGGATCAGTACGAGAAAAGTTGTAGTAAATATTGATTGAAATTCTTTTAAAATTAACTAAATTTGAAATTTGAATTATAAGTGTCGTTAGAGAACATTTAAACTACACAGTTGGATAAATAAAATGTAGGAATGTTATTCGTGTGTAAATGATATATTTTCAATTATTATAATTGAGCATATCTAAGTAATAAAATTCAAGAAATATCTTTTTATCGTGTTCCTCATAGTATATTTCTATTAATCTTGCTTAAGGACAGAATGCAGTAGGCTGAAGTTATTTAATTTATCTTTGTACCAAATATTAAATATTAAAGAACGGACTTGCATTGAAACTGGGTGTTGCCCACCAGTACTTATCTTAACGTTTACTTCAGTTAGGAGAAATTCAGAAGTTAGGAAAATGGGTTCCGTACGAAAAAGGCACCGAATTAATTTGCACACCTAATAACAAAATACAACCATATTTGAATTATAAATGTTGTTAAAGAACATTTAAACTACACAATTGCATAAATAAAATGTAACAATTTTATTCGTGTGCGAACGATATATTTTCAATTATTATAATTGAGCATATCTAAGTAATAAAATTCAAGAAATATCTTTTTATCGTGTTCCTCGCAGTATATTTCTGTTAAGTTTGCTTAAGGACAGAATGCAGTAGGCTGAAGTTATTTAATTTATCTTTGTACCAAATATTAAATATTAAAGAACGGACTTGCATTGAAACTGGGTGTTGCCCACCAATGCTTATCCTAACGTTTACTTCAGTTAGGAGAAATTCAGAAGTTAGGAAAATGGGTTCCGTACGAAAAAGGCACCAAATTAATTTGTACACCTAATAACAAAGTACAACCATATTTGAATTATAAATGTTGTTAGGAAACATTTAAACTACACAGTTGGATAAATAAAATGTAAGAATTTTATTTGTGTGCAAATGATATATTTTCAATTATTATAATTGAGCATATCTAAGTAATACAATTCAAGAAATATCTTTTTATCGTGTTCCTCGCAGTATATTTCTATTAATCTTGCTTAAGGACAACATGCAGTAGGCTGAAGTTATTTAATTTATCTTTGTACGAAATATTAAATATTAAAAAACAGGCTTGCATTGAAACTGGGTATTGCCCACCAATACTTATCTTAACGTTTACTTCAGTTAGGAGAAATTCAGAAGTTAGGAAAATGGGTTCCGTACGAAAAAGGCACCGAATTAATTTGCATACCTAATACATAAACAACAAAATACAACCATTTGCATTTAGGAATTTGTAAAAACTGTGTCGTTTGACTACTCAAAGTTGCCTTTCGAATGCAAAGGTAGAATACTGAGAGGACCTAGATTCGCCAGAAATGAACGTCACTTCTATGTTTGTGACCAGATCTACAATACGTGTAACACGGCAACGTCTCTACCAATAGATCGTGGTACCATTTTCTATTCGTTGTCACCATTCAATGGACGTCGTTCGTGTGAGCAGACTGTTAACCCTTTGCGCTCGAGAGGTGACAAGTAGTTGTACGATAATACTAACTTCAAAGATTGTCAAGTTTAAAATATTCAATAAGATTTACTCATATTAAATTTCATTTGGTATAATTAAGCGATATACTAAAATTTACTGATACGACTATTTAACCCCTTTGAGTTTAAAAAATTGCAGAATTATTATTTGGCGACTGACAGTCAGTTTCCAGTGCAAAGGGTTAACACATTGACAGCTGGCGACTTAAGAGACATTTAAAGCCTGAGCGCCGGCAACGTATCGGCTACTTAACCCTTTTAGTACCGAGCAAATTTAACGAATTTGCTAAGGTTTGGGAAAAAGCTCATGAAAGCGGAAATAAGAATGATATTTACAAAATTCAACAAGAAGCATATTACGGAATAAAATAAAAAATTGAAACATTTATAACATTTTATAAATTTATTTTGAAATAGAGCTCTCTTGCGATGCAAATAGTTAGGCGCCATGGCATACGCAATGATATATCGTCGTTCGGTACTAAAAGGGTTAAACCCAGAACGGTGGCCTTATTCGCTTGTTTCTGATCAATGAATAGCCCAAAAAAATATTTAACACATTATATATTTTCGTAAAATAGTACATTTTATTTGCATATTCGTCATATACAATTTAACGGTAATTAAAAATATAAACAAAATCGAACGTTCACGGGGCCGGCGCTCAAACGATAGACTCAGAAACCCGCGTTTTCACGGGGCCAGCTGTCAATGTGTTAAGCTAATAGGCTTATCGAGCTGAAAAGGAAAGAAAAAGACGTACGAACAGTCGTGAAGAAAACGCTCGCCTGCAGGCTGAATAGCATCTACTTCAACAGAGAACGATAACACGAAACGTCCAATTACTATTTCATTAAAGCGTTTTGCAGCGATCACCGTGCACGTTATCGGTTCCGAGTAAATTGCGTCACGCAAACGTCATGTTGCTCGTTATCGATAGGAATTAACGTGTGTAAAATAATTTCATCGCGGTTCCCTATCCCCGATCGCATCTCTTCTGACGGGTCGTCAGGCAACTTGTCAATTTTCGTCGACTCCTCGGTGGCAGAAGGCCATTATACTAACCGGGATAGAGATCATACGCACAGAGGCGAGTGTTGGACAAGGTCAACGAGTTTCAACGCAAATAAAAAGCCTAACTGATGAGGGTTCTACGAGAATGTGCACGGTTCATGCATGTGCTGAACCGTGTACGTGTGCATCTTCGGGGACAAGCTCGAAATTAATGAAACGCGTTTGTACACACCTGATTGTACGTGGTGCTTCTTTAACCCTTTGAGGGTTAAAGAGAGTGCTCAATATTCTAGGTCGAAATGCTTTGCATGGATTGTTACTCATACACTGGTATTGTGTTGCAGTAAGTGGAAGATCGAAAAACAAATTAATACCTTATTAAGGGCGGTTATCGCGTGGAAGCTTCGTTTATTCGAAAGTTTCGTTTCCGCTGGAACGTTCATTTTCCTTTGCCACGGCGTTCTTTAAACAATTTGATTCATAGAAAACTCGTTAACAGTGTTATTCGTCGCGATTAAACAGCTGTTCCCGATTAAACGATTTAAAAGTAGTTATTTGACTCGTATATCGTCTTATTTGGAAACTGGATTTTTTTACAGAGCGAGACATTTAACCCTTTGAGTGCTCAATATTCTAGATCGAAATGCTTTGCATGCATAACATTATTGTTACTCATACACTAGTATCATGTTGCAGTAAGTGGAAGATTGAGATACAAATTAATACCTAATTAAGGGTGGTTATCGCGTGGAAACGTGTCAAGTGTAATAAAGCTTCGTTTATTCGAATATTTCGTTTTCGCTGAAACGTTCATTTTCCTTTGCCACGGCATCCTTTAAACAATTCGATTCATAGAAAACTCGTTAACAGTGTTATT
>JAOPTO010002036.1:0-15268 GCA_033822845.1 Tetrapedia diversipes | reverse complement strand
AATGATACCGAGTAAAGCAAGGTACAATACATAATGGCACTTCGAAAGTCGAACATCAATATCTTGCCTCTTTTCGAATATTATATTTGTAACAGTGCGAATACCTTCGTGTAGGATTACATTTTGACAATGTCCTTGGAATATAATTTGGAAAATGTTTTTATAGCGCAAAGTTTAGTTGGCCGATTAGAATTTTAATTTCAATTGTAGGCTTAATCTGTAAGATAAAGAGTTAATAACTGTGAAATGAATTTGTAATAAAGTTAGTAATATTTTTATTTCAACTACAACTTTGATTTATAAGATTATCCTCCGTATACTGTACCGGAGTCATCAATATTTCGCTATTTTACGAGTAGTAACACATACAACAAGCTCCCAAAATCTGTAACAATTTTCATCGCTGAAGCATAAGCAGTACTTGATGCTATGAAATTTGTCTACTAGAATAATTTTCAAAATACCGCCATATTCTCCGATTTTCTGTGCGTTATCCATAATAAAATCAAGAAATCATAAATGACATATGTAGGAATACGATCGAGCGGATGTTATTGAGTGGATGCGAATTTGAGGAAAAGTGAGGAGTGCTTGAGTTGATCGATAGCCGTGTAAACGTAGAATGTTTGGACTCAAGTGTTTGTAAGGTGCGTGTTGGATTTGGGAAACAGCATTATTTAATTTGTACCTCCCCACCTAAAAGTGTGACGATCGGGGGCAGGTAATTTTCGGACCGACCCCTGACCCTATGAGTGTAAGGACGGCCAGGAAATAGTAAAGGCTAGTCATTCAGAGGAATTTACAGAGAAAAAAAAATGGTAAAGGCTAGTCATTCAGAGGAATTTACAGAGAAAAAAAATGGTAAAGGCTAGTCATTCAGAGGAATTTACAGAGAAAAAAAAATGGTAAAGGCTAGTCATTCAGAGGAATTTACAGAGAAAAAAAAATGGTAAAGGCTAGTCATTCAGAGGAATTTACAGAGAAAAAAAAATGGTAAAGGCTAGTCATTCAGAGGAATTTACAGAGAAAAAAAATGGTAAAGGCTAGTCATTCAAAGGAATTTACAGAGAAAAAAAAAAATGGTAAAGGCTAGTCATTCAGAGGAATTTACAGAAAAAAAAAATGGTAAAGGCTAGTCATTCAGAGGAATTTACAGAGAAAAAAAAATGGTAAAGGCTAGTCATTCAGAGGAATTTACAGAGGAAAAAAAAATGGTAAAGGCTAGTCATTCAGAGGAATTTACAGAGAAAAAAAATGGTAAAGGCTAGTCATTCAGAGGAATTTACAGAGAAAAAAAAAAATGGTAAAGGCTAGTCATTCAGAGGAATTTACACAGAAAAAAAAATGGTAAAGGCTAGTCATTCAGAGGAATTTACAGAGAGCGGACCTTGAGTTGTTTTTTATTTAATCCAAGTACCCTTGCTGCCCATCCCTAACACACGTAGCATTTAGCGCATCTCCGCGACTTTGGTTATTTCAATTCAACAGCGCGAAAGATGAGTACTTGAGAAAACGTCGCGATTGAGGAATTCTGGGTGATTGTGACCGAATGCATCGAGTGAGAAAGGTTAACAATTAGAAAAAAAAGAAATGAGCGAGGAAGGAATACGTGACGGGGAAAATGCTAGCGCAAAGTAAAAAGAGTTTGACTGCGAAGGTAGAAAGAGTGTGATTCTGAAGGAAGTAAGCACGTCGTTTAAGTTGTTATCATTAAACTATTTTAAATATATACAGGGTGTCCCAGGTTTTAATGTTCAAACTTTGTTAGTGTATTCCATGGCACAAAGTAAGAAAAAAATGTTATGTAAACATAGGTCACATAAAGCTTTATTAAGAAGTTACAACAAAAATTCAGAATAGGAATAGTAATCAACTTGTTGTTACTGCGAGCATTAGCTTCGATAGATCAACAGTATTGTGTTCCTCAGTGCGTCTGAGGTCACCAAACATTGAAACGAATTTTCGCCAATAATAGCTGGTGAGGATCGCAACGAGGGCTGGCGTGTGAATAGATTCAAGCGGACACGTTTAAACACTAAGAAATAGGTAATTATTTACTTTAGGGACCTCAACTCCGATTTTAATGATTCTGAAATATGTTATAGAAGAGAGTATTCTGAACAACTTTTTCCTATACATATAACCGTCGCTCGGCCTTAGTTTCCGAGATATTTGCAAAATTCCTTCTGTACTACTACATTGAATTTTTGTTGTAACTTCTTAATAAAGCTCTATATGACCTATGTTTACATAACATTTTTTTCTTGTTTTGTGCCATAGAATACACTAACAAAGTTTGAACATTACAACCTGGGACATCCTGTATATTAGTAATATTCTAATGACTTCATTTTATTTTATTCACACATCAGCCCTATCATCTCGCATTCGGTTACGACCACCTAAAATTCCTCAGTCGTTCAGTTTTCTCAAGTGCTCATCTTTTGCGCCTTAGAAACACTCGAATCCAAACATTTTAGGTTCACACAACTATCGCTCAACTCAAGCACTCTTTACATTTTCCTAAACTGGCATCTACTCGATCGCATTCCTACAAAATTATCCCTTGTATCTTTTCTCTGACTTTGTGTGTTTCAATAAATAGCGTTTCTTCCTTAACACGTTCGTCGCCACGTCACCCATATTTGGGTGACGCTCTTTTTCTTAAGGTTAAATAGGATTTTAAATTGGAATTTTAAAAGGAATTCAATGGAATAAATATTGAAGTATAATATACATAAATATAAAATACATAAAATAAAAATAAAAAATTAAAATTTTTGCTGTTTTTATATTTTTTTACTCCACTTTTCTATGCAATCGGATTTGGGTCCAGTGAGAAACTCAGCTGAATCACGCTGGGCGACGAACGTGTTAACCGTGTTCGAATTATTTACACAGCGTGTAAATATTCAACAGCATTTGACTTACACACGCGAACATTGCACCGCAGACAAAGGGTTAAATGGCCGCGGAAGTTAAGGCGGCAATCGCATCCAAAAACTTGCCCCGTTATTCAACGCGAATCATTCTAATCTTTCACGATCGCTGCGCCTCGACGAAGGAACACACGCCAAAGCGCCGCTGCGTTTGTTTTTTCTTCCCCTTCCTTTTTCCCTTTTTGTCCGCGGGACGAGCCGGGATGCGACGACGATGGCCGCCTACGTTTCGTATATTTTATTATTACTCTCGCACTTTCCGTGGCTGGACACGGTAACGCTGGCAAAAAGGGTTGACGGTGGTTAGTCGTGGCCGTTATTAATGTCCACGGCACAGCGTTGCTGAAGGGTGGACGAGGGATGGGTAGGGGGCAAGAAAAAAAGAGAGTCACGCGGAAAAAAGCGAGAGAAAGGATCCGACGCGAATAGAGAACGAAGGAGAAGAGGTGCAGAGGGTAGAAAGCGGGGAACAGAGAAAAGGGGGATGGTGGTTGGATAAGGTAAAAAGAAAAAGTCGATGGGCATAGGGTATCGTCGAAAACGACCGGTTACACGGAGAACCGGAGCCGTTTCTGGATTGTTGGTCTTTCCAGGTGCAGAAACGATACGGCAACCCTTATTAATTTAACATCATTCAATTACGAACTCGATATTTATTTATTTATTTAAAAGGGATTAACCCATCAGAGAATTACAAGGAAATTATTGCAGTGAGGTATGAAAGATAATTGTTGAGTAGCAAACGAATCATTGTTCATTATGCCAGCAACGGTCTTAGACCCAACAGGCCCGGGTGGTCGAGCTAGGCGCAGGCAAGGCCATAAATTGGACCCATAGGGAATTTTAAGCCACCATGAGCGTACGCTGACAAATTTCCAATGCGTCAACGTTTTCCGACCTCACCCCCTACACTGAGGAGCATAACTATAGCACCACCCCCATTTTGAGTGTTTCGGACTTATGGGTGGGAATGCAAAAATATCAAACGTATGAGGTGAAAGGGTATGGTAAATAATAAGTTTAGTGTAAATATCTGTTACAATTCATATTGGCGAGATTTGCGAAAAGAACCGCGGTTCTTTTCAAAAAGGAATTTCGGTGATGGTAGTGTGATGGTTTGGGGGGCATTTTGTATAAATGGCATGTTGAAACTGAGTTTTCCATCAAAACGGATGGACAGTACAGAATACATCAGCATACTACAAAATAATTTATTGCCGTTTATTAATGAAAATAATACTGTGAAATGGACGTTCCAACAAGATAACGCGGCCATACACACCAGTTGCAGAACGATGGCATGGCTTCAGACAAACGGGATTAATGTTCTCAAATGGCCAGCGTGTTCTGCTGACCAAAATCCAATGGAAAACGTCTGGAGCATAATTGTAAGGAAGGTTTATACAGAAAATCAACAGTTTCAAAACGTCGTAGAACTGAAAAATGCGATAATTGCGGTCAGCAATGAAATCCGCGAGGAAACTTTTCAAAAGCTGACTGAGAGTATGTCAAATCGCATTTTTCAGGTTATAACAAAAAAAGGTGGACCTACAAATTATTAATTGTATCTTTTATCAATTGTTTTTTTCTGTTTGTAATTTATAATTGTATCTTTAATGATATGGTGCTATAGTTGTGCAACGATACAAAAATCAGTTTATATGAATATATCGTTTGTATCGACAGAAAATTACAATAAAACTTTCTGATGTTTACTGTATATCATACCCTTTCACCTGATATAATCGACTTTTTTGCATTCCTATCCAAAAGTCCGAGATACTCAAAAAGGGGGGTGGTGCTATAGTTATGCTCCTCAGTGTAGTTTTCAAATAGTTTTTGAATTCCTCACTCTCATACCACATATTTTATGAACCAATAAATCATCACACAAACTTGTATACGTTACGTTAGATTCAAGAAATGCTAAAAATCATATGTTGTGATATCATTTTGTCGCGTACTGTACATACATACATTTAATTTCAAGATAGAATTCTCACATGCAACATTCACATCATAAACTACATAACATCAGTATACACAAAGGGGAGTCACTGATTTATACTCATCCATATTCTCACGAATAAAACCAAAATTTACAATAAATAGATATCACAAGTATATAACTAACAAATGGAAATCAGTAGATGGTAGATTAAAAAGTTACACTTATTATTATATTTAACACTAGAATTACCGACGATTACAGAGTACTTATTTGCATGGAATAGATCAAATTAAAAATTACATGAAAAAATATCAAATACACAGAAAACAAATCTTTATTTATACCTTCTGCAGAAAATCATAGTAAATTTTGGAAGTTTGCTAAAGTGAATCTGTAAGGTTGCTATGAATAATCGTCAATCTGTTATTTTGACTGCTCTAGTAGATCTAGTGTTAAAAGCTATTCATGTTTCACACTTTTTACATGAAATTGAAAATCACTGGGGTCCGATGGACTACCCCTTACCAGATACGGGTTAACCCTGCGCAGGATTAAGGGGTTGATTTTATCCACAACGAATCCCTATTTATTTTCTTACTAAGCTTATAAACATTTGATTTTATTTTACTAATGGCAATTTTTCTTCGATTTTCTTGTCTGATTGCCAGATGGAATGAACGATTTCACTCGATTTCTTTTTCAAGTGATTTTTCTATACAACAAAGTTGACGTCGTTAACACGTGCGTGGAAATTAGTTTAGGGTAGTGTTTCTCAACTTTTTTCCGACCGTGCTCCAATGCAACACCTCCAGAGTCCTTGAGAGCCACGATGAGCCCTTGGAACATTATTGGTTTTGGACCCCGATCGTCATCTTGTCTTACAAGTTCTATTATGTAAATTTAAAATATCATGTTGTTAATTATAAGGGTAATGTTAATTGACGGTAATAGTAATGATTTAGTAATTGTGAAAATAAGAGGCCTCCCCACCGATTATTGTCATTTTTTTGGTCATCCTTTTCTAGCACTATGTTTTAATATTTTTATAAATACAATTAGTAGTATTCTGTAAAGTATAATATTATCCTTCATTTCTTTTTGTATACTTTGACTTTCTATTTTGGGCCCTCAGGACCCTTCCATAGATGTCTGGAGCCCCAGCTGACCCCTTCTCTCTCTCATTGGCTCTGAACAGCTCAAAGATTTGGATGTTGCTTGTCGTATAAAAGTATGATAGCAATAGTTCTGAAGAAATATAATATAAATAAGTGTTTCAAATAATGAGAAAGATATAGGTAAATTTGTTTTATTTTGAATATAAATTTTATAACACCTAATGGTCAATCACCATTAGGTGTTATAAAATTTCTGTTACTAAATATAACATTGGTAAAGTTAAATTGTACCAGAATTATAAAAATTGCCCACCTATGGGGCATATGCCCCAAATTGAGAGACACTGGTTTAGGGAAAAAATACCGAACACATACAAATATCGATAATCTATCCATATCCAGTGTCGATGAAACGTTAGTATTTTATCATTTTGTATTTCTTGTTACAACCTCTTAACGATGCGTTTAAAAGCGTATACTTATATTACATTTGTTTGCTTAATTTGGCTCGCAGAATATGTTGGTAAAGTTATGCGAAAAAATGTCTGGGACACCCTGTATAACGAACGATCTGCGACCGTCCATGTGGCGGCGCACCTTTTGCACCTGTGTCAGAAACGGCTCTGCTGGACACGAAAGCAACTTTACCGTCACCCCGTTGCAAAAGCATGCCAGAGTTCTTAATAATTGATAAAAATGTACGAACGCACACGCACCGGTGGAGTGAGTCGGTCGAAAAACCAGACGATGCGGTCAGCCCGCAGCGCCTCGGTCCACCCCCCACTCGTTTCCGTTCTCCTCGGTCCTGCTCGTTTTCGCTCGGGCCGTTTCGCGTCTCTATCTCCCCCTCCCGCTCTCTCACTCTTACCCTTTGTGCGCCCAACCTTTCATGCTTCGTTGACAAAGGCACACGCAACGATTTATTCGCACTTTGCACCGCAGCCTCGCGGGGATTTTTCTTCGTTCTGTCACAATTTTGGTATTATCAAAATTTATGGCCAACCCTGCGTGCACCACCGAACCCCGTACGTGTTCCGTATCCCCACCAACTGTGGTTCTGTGCCGGTTCACGAGTTTCTAAATACCGAGTTTCATCGCGGTACTCTGGCTTTCCTTTTTTTTTCGAGCTTTCGCGCTCTCACAACGGGTGATAGGCTTGACTATCTAATACGAAGGTATTGCCCAGATTTGATTCGGTCGAATGCAAATTTGTCATCAAATAGTTTAATACGGTAGGATTACGATTATCCGGCATATTTGGGACCGAGATAGTGTCACATAATTCAATATGCCGGATTATTGGACTATACCTACATATGAAATGATAAAACGAACATAATTTAAAAAACACCTTTGGATGATATACTAATCAGCAGCGTAGCTAAGGGAGGGCGAAGAGGGTGGTCCGCCCCGAGCGGCACTTCTCACATGAAATACAATCTTATTTTTCAATGATTCGTTTACTTATGTTAATTTAGCAACTTTTATTACTTAATAATTAGTCAATAGAAAAGTAAAAAAAAAAAATGATCTTGGAGAATGTTGAAATTAAAGTTTTACTTTAAAAATAAACATAGTGTCTTAATTTATTTCCACTATTTCCCTCGTTTTGACTTTTTGTAGTGTTTTTGTGTGTATTGAGGGGAGAGGAGGGGGGGGTAAACTTAGACATCTTAGGTCGATACAAATGCATATATGAAGATTTTCAATAATAAAGGTAAATACTTTTTTTGGTCGAGTGCCTAAAGCAACCATACTCAACCTTTTTCTTCCTTGGGCCACATACATATGTTTGTTGCCTTAACCCTTTATGGGCCCGTGTAACTTTCAGGTCATATGCTAATTTATTGACATTTCAACAAATAATTTCAATTTTGTTCATGAGATAGCGTGTACACATTAATTTCACAATGTTCTATAATGTAAAATCGTTTAAACTGGAAAATATTTTTTTCATTTGCATATATAGGATTATAATTGTTGATTTTCCGTTCCATCAATTTTTTTATATTTAAAAGAAAAAATTCGGTCCATGGAGGGTTAAATAAGCCACAATATAGTATACTATACCTCATAACATAATAATGTACAAAATAAAACTTGAAATCTAAATATATTCAAGCGCGTACTTAAAAATTAATGTGATTTTTGATGATTTTGAGATAAACTTTTAACTATTTTAGATTAATCATGTTTATAAGTAGTACATGTTAGTAATTAGTATATTATGTACCTGATAACGAGTACGAGTGCCTCTGGCCACGCACAAAAGCCTACAGGGGTGCAGATTGAGCGTGGCTGGCTTAAACGAACGTAGCCGTTATTTCTGCACCTTTTCCCTTCTATTTGTCTACGGTACAGACAATTATTACCACATTAGAACCGGTATTATCCGAATATTCTATTAACCCTTTAGGTACGGCAAAACGGTTCACTTTCCTATCCCAGCGACTGACGCGTGAATTTCTGTGATTTGCGTAGTCTCTAATAAATTATATCTTTTGATTTGGTATTTCTTTAAATCTTTAATATATAACACATGAAAAGTATACCAATATTAATTATGCGATTAATAATATTAATAATATCAATAATACTAGTTATAAAATATGTAAAAATATAACATAAATAAAATTATAAAAGATATAAAATGTTACATAGAAAATATAAATATATGGATATATTATATAGTTTATGCTGGATACACGCGATTCATCAATAGGAATAAAAATTTTTGAAACAATTCCGTTAATCTGGCAAAAAAACAAACGACAAGCAAGAGTTAGAAACAAAAGTTAATCGGCTCTCAGTCGATTATAAATTATAGTTAAAAAATTCAAAAAATGAGATAGTTTACCTTAATAATTTAATTTAGTATGGTAAATTTCTAAATGCTTTGCGCAGTTTTTAGTATTTAGGACGACTTTTGTCTCAAAAACTTTTTAACGTTACTTTTAGAAGCAAAATGATTCGTGTCCATAACTTTTTCCACAAACATATTTTTAATTCAACAATACAATTAATATTTTTATATTACACAACAAAATATTACAATAACTATAATTATAACATAATGTTGACCAATAATTTTTTAAGAATCAGATTCTGTATGAAATGTGACGGCATCTTGGAAAGTTTCGAAGGAAAGATCGTAATTAACCCTTTTAGTGCCAGGCGAAAAAGAGGTGCCTATACGAGAATAACCGGCCGAATTTCACGGTTTTACTACGGTTTGGGAAAATGCTCATAAAAACCAAACAAGAAACAATATTTACATGATTCAAAAAGCAGTATATTAAGGACGAAATAGAGAACAAAACAATGACACTAGTTTTTCTATATTCCTTCAAAGTTATATAAATAACAAAGGTATAAAAGATCATAAAGAAAGTAAAAGTTGAGTTCTCTCTTACAAAACGTATTAGCACATACAAAAAGTCATCTTTTCATCATAATTTTATATAGACCATTTATTACAAAGTATATACTTTGCATTTCCAATGTATCTTGTATCAAGATAAATAATACTACATAATAAAAATAAAAAATAATTCGAAGGTACATGGTATTTATGTTAGATTTCGTTAGCTCCAAGCGATAGGAAAATGTCGTCGTCCACAAAGAGTTAAAACGGAAAACTATTTTTTTTAATTCTCTTGTAATGAAATTAGACCATTTATAGCGTATTATAAATTTATTTTGAGATAGAGTTCTTCTGTAAAGCGCTACAAGGCGCGGGCCGATATATCGGCTCTGGCACTTCTCGCCAGTGCATTAAGAGCCGATACATCGGCCTCCGGCACTAAAAGGGTTAAAACGGCTGTAGGCATTTCCCTACAGCCAATCAGTAAACATTTTATTACTCCGTTTATCTGGGCCTCAAACATCGAAAATTCGAGTGGTTAACCATTTTTGTCCGCGCAGAGTTCCAGGTTTTCTTCGACAATTTCCAGGTTGCCACCACCTCCACCTAAAGTACAGACAGCCCTTGGCGGGGGGCTACGATATAAAAAGACAGTTTTTCGGAACTTAGTCATCACAGTCATCATAGTCAGCAACAACTTATTCAGGTCCATGCGGTTGCGTTTGTTATATTGTTTAACCCGTTGAGTGCTGAATACTCTCGGCCTAAGTGCTCTGCGTGGACGGCGGTTGCGATGTTATTTGTACTTACACTGATAATCGCGTTGCCAAATGCGGAAGATCGAAGAAATTGATAAACGCATTTATTCGTCCATGGTCCCTACCAGCAACTGTCGTCAGACGCATATATGCGCCCATAGCACTCTCAAAAGGTTGACGGAGAAAACAAAAATTGACAAGCGCATATATACTTTTTGGAAGGTGACCGAAGTTTTGATTTTGTGTCGTCCGTCTCTTGAGTGACAAACAAGTTTTTCTGCGCTCCAAGAGGTAAGCGTTGTAACACATGTTGATACGGTCCTGGGTTCGCCTGTGCGCGGCGAGCCCAACGGCCGGCGCTGCAGCAGGATTGGCTAATTTGGGCAATCTTTAACTGCTAATAATTAATTAACGAAGCGTTTAACGACATTTCGTCACTCTTGATTTTCGTCTTATTTTACCGGCTAGAACCCCCCATTTCATTGCGGCCCAGAGGTAGATTAACACCCTGTATGCGTTCATAGTCCCTACGAGTAATTTTCGTCGAACACATATATGCGCCTATAACACTCAAAGGGTTAATAAAACGTTACTATTTTTGTTTTACTCTTGATTTATTATATATTATTATTTACTATATTTATTATTATATTACACTACCACCTCAGAAATTTCGCAAAACATGGATAAAACTCAACTTTTAGTTCCATCTTTGTGATAGTGGCATTTTGTGACCGGTGATTATAGTCACCCGTAGTAGCGAAAGGGTTAAAGCGGTGTATACAGTTTATTTTCGAGCATCACGATTAAATCCCGTGACACTGGCAAGAAGTAGGGTACAAAATCTGGTAGATCTCAAAAGTGTGTGGTTCCACGAGACGTGCGATGGCTTGGCGCACTCGCGTCCGGAGCTATCGTGGAACCGGAAGCGGCGAGGAATTTCTTGGGCGGAAGAAAAGAAAGAGCCGCGGGGGCGGGGGCAGTTGCTCGAATCTAATTAAGAAATTCTTACACTGCAGTGCCGCGCGTTTCGCGGCACCCTCGTTGCTCTCGCCGGCGGGGCAGAGGAAAGGAAAAAATTAAAAATAATTTTTGCCACGTAAACGTATTAACCTCGGGCGGAACGGAGCTCTTTGCACCGGGGTCTCTCCTTCTAATTTATACAAAGGACAGCTCGGACCTGACTTCAAAGCGGATCTTACGTTGTGTCGTATCGTTTTGTTCCGCGAACCTTTCCGTCGTGCTGCCTGTTTCCCGTTGCGCGTTTAACTCTTTAGGTACGGCAGAAAGTTCCACTTTCCTATCTTAGCAGCCAATTATTAGAAATTAGAAAAAAGATTAACCCGTTGAGTGTTAAAGACGTATATATACGTTTTCACAAGTCTATCAATATATACGAAAGCCGTAAATTTACGCCCGCTGCATTTTTTTACTTTTTTTAAGGTGCGTAGTATGCAGTAGACATAAAATTAGAAAAGGAAGCAGATATGAATGCAAAGCATACTGGTGGATACTAATTGTTTGGGCGTATTGATAGCCAACGCAACTTGTATCTTCTAATGGCTGGGTTAAATAATTGACAACACTTTTCTTCTCTACTTATTAAATTTAATTGAAACTAGTGCTACGATCAAGGGTCTGCGGGCGAGTGACCTGGTCGGATGCTTACAAGGATCTGTTCGCGTGCGGTAAAAATGCTTATATACAGGGTGTTCGGACAGCCCTGGGCTTAAATTGAAAGAGTAACTCCCTGAGACATTCTAAGACGAAAATCAAGAGTAACGATTTTGCGTTTGAGGCTTTGTTTACGTGTTATAACTAGTTAAAGATATCGTTTAATCCGGACCGTTCGACGCTTAAGAGCGGGTAACCGAGGCAACTCGGTCGGTAACGTCGCTGAGTCCACAGTGATGCTCAAGCGTCGAACGGTCCGGATTAAACGATATCTTTAACTAGTTATAACTCATTATAACAATTTTTGGGAGACAAAAAAGTACGTCCTCAGTTTTCCAATAAGCGTCAGGCCTATTCATTTATAATTTGTTATTCATATTGTTATCCGTTATTTTGTTTCGTTGAATAAATCGTTATCGTTCTTGTTACTATATTTTGTTATTTCAACGCACTTACCACCTCAATTTATATTGTGTCTTTCAGTTTTAGGTTTAATATTAGTGAGATAATCAGAAAACTTATTTCAGTTCAAATACTGCTACCGCGGATTTGCTTTTACATATTTTTATTTCGTTATTAATTAGGAAAACCCTCAAGATTTAGTTGGCCGATTGACTGACAAATCGAAAGTTATTCCGAATCAGGATTACAGAACAAAAGCTTGTTTATTGCAGAATATTTTTTAATTTGTATGTTATCTATGTGTCTAGCTATACAGTTTCATCACAGTGAAATATAGTGGACAGAAAAGAAAAAAAGACAACGAAAAAAAAAAATAAAAAAAACTTTAGTCAACTGGGATTCAATCGCGAAACTTTCCGCTTATAAGTCGCACAACACTTCACTTTGCCGTCATGGCTTTGCAACCAAGGATATACAACCATAACACTTCACTAGGTATGTACCTTTAACCAATTATATCTTTAAAACTATCAAGTAACTACGGCTAATATTTAGCAAACATACTTAACAATATGTACTCTATCATCCTATGAAAGATCGTTGAAATCGGTGTGGTACAGTTGGGGTCCTTCCCTTGTTAGTGTACGAATACTTTTTGGAACCACTGTATGTATAATAATTTATGTATAGTTCAGACTTTATTAAATAGTTATTCTTCAAAGAATTAAATATTGAGTTCGATTTAAAACATAGATCACTAAATGGTGTTAGTGTGCACAAGCATTTTCTACGATAACTGCGTTATTGTCGTGTACACTTTTACAAGGGAGCATCATTAATTCAAATTTAAAGACTCGCGCGTGGCCGTCAAATTACGCGAAACAATCAGATTAAGAAGCGAGTCTGTTGAGTCGGATGAAAATCTAAATGAAATGTAATCAAAGTTTCAGCCGGCCAGGATATCAATCCGAGCATGGGAGCCGGCTAACCGGAAGAGAAATCCAGTCGCGCGGATGAGCATTAATGGCTTTATAATCTAATGAATTTTTAGGTTAAGCGGCGAAAACGCTAGCCCGAGGTCCTGATAGGTTTTTTCCCCGGGATTTATTGCCGAGAAGGAGAAAACGAAAGCGAGAGAGAGTACCCACTTATCTTTCTTTCGCCGTTACCTTCAGATCGATCCTCTGCACGAACGAGAATTTTGTGAATAACTAATACACGTTATACGATAGAATATTTGCCACAACTTTTGGAATGTCACCGATTTGCAAATATTATTATAGCAATTAATTAATGAATGAATTATTTTATTTATTTGACAGGTAAACATCTTTTATAAAGAAGTAATACAGTAAAAATGAAAATAATTAAAAAATAAAAGTAAAAATAAAACTAAAAGGTGCACAATTACAGACAAACACAACTTATGCAGGAGGATACATTGTTCTTGCATGAACGAAAGTTTTATGAATAACTAATACACGTTATACTATAGAATATTTGGCACAACTTTTGGAATGTCACCGATTTGCAAATATTATTATAACAATTTATTTATTTATTTATTTGTCAGGCAAACATCCTTTATAAAAAAGTAATACAGTAAAAATAAAAATAATTAAAAAATAAAAGTAAAAATTAAACTAAAAGGAGCACAATTACAGACAAATACAAACTTATACAGGAGGATACATTGTTCTTGCATGAACGAAAGTTTTATGAATAACTAATACACGTTATACTATAGAATATTTGCTACAACTTTTGGAATGTCACCGATTTGCAAATATTATTATAACAATTTATTTATTTATTTATTTGTCAGGCAAACATCCTTTATAAAGAAGTAATATAGTCAAAATAAAAATAATTAAAAAATAAAAGTAAACATTAAACTAAAAGGTGCACAATTACAGAACAACACAAACTTATACAGGAGGATACATTGTTCTTGCATGAACGAAAGTTTTATGAATAACTAATACACGTTATACTATAGAATATTTGGCACAATTTTTGGAATGTCACCGATTTGCAAATATTATTATAACAATTTATTTATTTATTTATTTGACAGGTAAACATCCTTTTAAAGAAGTAATATAGTAAAAATAAAGATAATTAAAAAATAAAAGTAAAAATAACACTAAAAGGAGCACAATTAAGTACAAACTTATACATTAGGATATATTGTTCCTGCACGAAGGAGGGATTTTATGCATATCTAACACACGTTTATTTGCAAGTAGAATGAGATAATACAGATTCTCACCAAGAGCATCACAGATTATTCTGCGGCGTTTCATTTTTAACTGAAGTGCGAAGAGCACACAATGACGAATGTGCTCTTGCTACACGCCATCATTTAAACTGTTTTTTACCCAGGTTAGGTGACCGAATCAGCGTTTTTCTAATGTTTTGGAAAGCAAAATGTCTATATATAAGACTTCAAAAATACCGTTGTTAGGTCTTAAAAGGCACATAAAATAAGAGGATAAGTCTAGTTTCTAATATTGCCATAGCTTAACATATTTTTTAGTTTCTATAGAAAACCTTTGCCGTTTTTACAACCCATAGTTCGCTAGTCGTAGCAGAAATAGGACCCAAGGAGTCATTAAATTATAGCCCGTTTTTTCCTTGGTTTATGGTCAGTCACATTTGGTGTCAGAACCTTTAACTTTAGCCGTTAGAGTCTTTGTTTGCAGTTTCCATTCATGTCAAGGTACTCCTTAGGTTTATTACTCGCTATGGTCTTTTGGGAAAAACCCTTCAACGTCACAGATCTTACCACTTCCACTCGAACATAACTAGCCAATAAGACATTAGTAGATCGTTTTCCCTCACCTATAGCCAAATATTGTACGCCCACTCCGAGTTTTTGTAAAATATGAATTGTCTTCGAAGAGACACTCTCGTCACAACTTTGAAACGGTTTACACCAAAAATAAAGCCTAGTACGTCCGAAGTCGCAATCATTCATTTAGATACAGTCCACTCTAGCACTCTAGTTATACGCGTTGTTTAATCGTCGCTAACACTGCCGACGCTGCAACGCGCACATTACA